>QYTT01091277.1:86531-98001 GCA_006980735.1 Dasypogon diadema
CAGCAGATGCGTTGACATTTGAGTAGAATGTACAGGACTCAAATGGAGCAAGGTCCACTCATGACTTGAAGAAATTAACGCGACGTACACAACGCCCAAAGTAGACCAACTTTCTACTTTTTCACGCGGTGACAGCGTTGACAAATGTTTAAAAAATTTGTGCTTACATTTTTGCCGCGAATTTTGTCTTTCTTTTTCAAGGGCGCGCTCTTCTCTGTATTTCGAGTTTTTCACTTTTTTAATTTGCATTTAAATAAAATTACGTTCGAATAAAATAATGCTTGAACTTTGACAAATGACGCGTCTGCCGTGGTGAATGGACCTTCGGATTTAGACATCTGACGTCAATAATTGCTCCAACAAGAAAAAGACAACGACTGCTTGGATTGCAGCAGGCCCTTAGTAAACGCTTGATCTACTGAATTACTTAAATTTAAAATGCCAAATAAAGAGATATCAATAGACATTGCCACTGCAGAATAATTTTGTCTTATGTTGAATTTCATTTGCACTTTCAGGGTGTCAGGGATCAACCCTGAAAATGTAGCAAATGAAACAAGAATTTAGAGTTTTGTAGTTGTAGTGGTAGGTATTTTGTGTTCATATTGCCAGTTTTATAGGTATGTAGTAGTGAACTCTACCGAACCCTTGGCTGAATTCGGGGTTTGAAAATTGCTATAAAAGGTTAACTCAGGTTAACCCAAAATTGTCAAATAAAACAACTTTTTAGAGGAACTGCTAGAAAGCGTCAAAGAAACTGCAGTAAAGCGAATCCTGAAAGTGCAAATAAAATTCAACATTAAATTACCTGTTTACTTTGACAAAATTCGGCGGTGTTGGTCACTCCATCTGTTTTTGGGAAAGTTAACAATGGGAATCAAGATACCTAAGGACAGGACCAAGACGAATGTCAGGTTTCGTAAGACTCTTATCGGTTACTGCTTGAATGTTTGTCTCGAATTTGGATTGGCATTTTTTTCGCACGGGGGTGACGGCTGGACTTCAAATCCATTCGAAAAAGATTTGAAAATAAGTTTTGTTCCTTAAAAATGTCGTTTAATTATTTCTTTTGTTTATCTACCTCAATAAGGTCAATGCAGATTTTAGAAACTCTCAATTTGTGTCTGTTGTCAAAACTCAAATGCTCGAGCTGACGTTACATAACATCAACGTCCAACATCATATGTTACACTTAAGTGAGTGCAAGAAGAGTTTGTCGCATTTAGATAGAATTTAGGAAAATTTTACTTAGCTAAGGCGCCAGTCTTTTGCGAGAAAACTAAACAGGGAACAGCAAGGTCAGACGTTTCCATAAATTCAGAGTCTAGGTAAAGGTGCGTACGTCGTAAAATCCTGGCGACGATGGCATGTTGATGCTTTGCAAACAGGTAACAAGTAGACGGCCAAATAACCTCATTTGGGTCCCGTAAAAAAGGACTAAATTGGACGTGAGGTTATCCAGCCAAACTTTGAAACTCACCCTTCATTCAGTGATTATTAGTGTTTAAAGTGGAAGAAAACTAAGGATTCAGGTGGGTGGTGTTGTAATGTTAGTTTTTGGAGTAGTTAGATTCTTTTAATTGAAAATATTTATAGTAGTTAGTTAAATATGTGATGTAACGTTTGAGAGAAAACCGTAGTGAAGATGGAAGTGTCTCCCCTCGTCTGGGCCGCGGTCTCCTCAGGGATTGGTCGGTGGTATATGTTACCCCTCGTATCCGTGAAGGCTAAACCACCGGAGTCAAATGGCGTACGTTGCCAGCATGCTCTTGTGGGGCATTAGTTGCCGAAACCCCTTCACGCATACCGACTAATCCACCTGTGGGGCGTGTGTCGCCTGAAGCTTGTGTTGCGAACACAGGGAGGAGAACCAACGCCCAAGGGCGGAATGAGTGTGTGTGAGCGTGATCGCCTACTGAGTATTTGTCGTTATACTCATCCGTCCCTAATTTTATAATTCCAGGTGACTGCGCAGGGAAAGCGGTGGGTCCTTGAGGCTAGAGATAAGCTGAATAAATAGTAAAAAGAAATGAAAAGAAACGGTCTGCTTTGCGTAAATTGCTCGCTTGTGCATATGTTTGCCTTTAGAGAAGATCAGGCGCGAGACAATGTAATTCTCAACTGCACTGGACAACGAAGCAGTTGTCAGATGCATAGATCGGATGGAGCTGATTTTATCCCTGGAGATGAATACATGAAGGCCATTCACGGGGGGAACAGATCCGTAGACCAGATCCGATGGACGGACTGAGAATTCGTTCCGATGGATCTCTTCCGTTGGTCAGACCTATGCCTTCAGCCACTAACGAGTGGCTCGGGGGAATTGATCCGCGAAGAGCCAATTCCAACGGACATTCCTATCGTGTAATAGCTAATAGCTCGCTTGAACGTTTCAAATTTAATACAAAGTAAATAATTGACTTTTTAATACATTTAACACGTTTACGCAGGCGTGAAGCACCGGTGGTTCGCACGAGAACTTTAACAGAAAATTACATGTTAAACTAAATACAACACGAGAAAGCTCTCTTAAGAAAAAAAAAAAACGCCGGCGTGAACGTGTTAAAGAGTACTTTTTAAAGTGATAATTAGTCCAGTAAAAATACGTAAATCCTTGTTAACACTTTGACTGCCACAATTAGCATAAAAGTTTTCATGAGAGAGTTACATGTTAAAAAGCCTTTGTCGTGAAAGAGCTTTTAAATGCCGGTAACCGGCATAGCCTTCAACGTGTTAAGGATATTTGAAATAAGTGAAGAAGCAGACTCGCCACTATCGGCTACAGAGCATGAATTATATAATATTATAAAGGAAAATATTAAAAGATATTTAGAAGACATAATGTTTGAAGCTGAACTGATCTGTGTTTAAAATTTCATGATCCAGTCTTTTCTCTTACAACTGCTACAACTATTTTGCCAACGGTGCCAGCAACAAGACAACCCGTTGGAAAATTTGGTCCACGCTATGAACAAAATGTACTAGGAATACCTGATGATAAGATTATGCTTAGTTCTTAAGGAAAACTTACACCAGAAATCTTCAAATTATATAGAGTATATTTATACCGGATACTGCACCAAGAAGCGTTTAGATGCTTCAGAAGAATCTATTCCGCCGAATCAATATATTACGTTATTTACCAGCCCAAAAAGAACTGCTGGGTAAATCTAGCTGGTTTCTAGAATTGGAATGGTGTCTTCAATGCATTCCCTGATTTGGTGCCACTACAATGTAGGATGTATTTTAATGCATCCTATTTGAATATGGTGCAAAAGCACATTGGAACAGCGGCCAGACCAAATCATACGCCAAGATGTGAAAAAATGCAGAATTTCGTTGTTCGTTATGTTCAAAAACATCCTGCTTTGAACACTTTTATGAGGAATTGCATTTTAAAGAACAGACTGAAGACTTTGTTCTTTTCTAGCCCAAATTAGAACTAGCGTAGAAATAATTTTATATTTGAGTAGTATACAATCGAAACTTAAAAAAGTCCCTTTAGGTAAGGTGTTGTTACCTCAAAATACTGCCTCCTGAAATTCCTCCATCATCAAAATTTTCCTCAAATTTCCTGAAAAATGAATGCAAATTTATTACGCCGCCTCCTTTTTTCCAACCGCCTTTGCCCTAGAAACTACGAATAATGCACGTTGTGTGCATTGTTCACAAATTTGCTGCCTTTTGCAGCCGGAACCCTTGTTGAAATTATAGAAATGTCAACTAGCGCATGCGCCCTTCTTCTTGCCTTGAGTATAAATAGAGGAACATCTCAGGCAAGATTTCAGACTCGATTCGGAATCGCATTGGAGCTGATGTGGCCACACATTTTTCATTTCTCCCTGGACCCAATTCTGAAGCCCACGCAGATGAAGTCGCGGGCAGAAGCTAGTTTTAACATAAATTGCTAATAGTAGTTAAGCCATGTCATTTACCGGGATAAAAAGTACCCTATGTGTTAATCCAGGTTGTAAACTATCTGTGTGCTAAATTTGATCCAAATCCGTTCAGCCGTTTTTGCGTGATTCAGTAACATCCAAACATATAAACTTTCACATTTATAATATTAGTAGGATTAGTTTCTATTCTCTTCCCAATTATTTTTTATCTTGCCTCATTGTTTGTAGTTTTGATTTTTATTTTGGAATTGTTTTTATTTGGATTTTTAAATAAAATATATTAACAAAATACATTCTCTGTTTCAATTTTATTCCGGCACGTGTTTCCCTTTCTTTTTTGCTAAGCCATCAAGTGTGACATTGGTCCTTCGAACCCGATAAACAGAGAATATTTTCAAAAGAACATTGTTCTTCATCTCCCTCTAACACATAGAAAATCCAAGTTCCATCGTGGACATAAAGAAGATTATTAAGGCTCGATCTGGCCTTCTTTCACTACGCCAAAACGTCATTTCGAATTACAAAAAGGCAAGTAAGGAGAGACGAACAGGAAACTATTTTAAATCAAGAATCGAAAATTTTCAGTCTCTAGAATCAATTACAAAGCACTCCCTTTCAAACTATTCCAAGCGATTCAGAAGATTGCGCAAAATACGAGGAAAGTTCAGTATATGAAACAGTCGAGGAACTATATATTGACTACATTTCGCAGCTCAAAGATGAACTCATGGCATTTCAGCAACAAAAGAAGGAAAGGGACGACAATATCAATCCTCCTTCCGCTCTTCCTCAACACAAGTTCAGACTACCAAAAGTAAATATTCCACAGTTTGACGGCAGCTATCTATCATGGCGAACATTCCATGATCTCTTCAAGTCTATTATAGACAAAAACCCCAATCTTTCAAATGTGAAAAATTGCGCTATTTGAAAGCCTAGAAGAGGGCCTAATATAGAACCCTGAGGAACACCAGAGTTCGCTTGAGTAACGGTTGTTGATTTTAACACACTGAAGCCGATGGCTAAGAAAGGAAGAAAGAAGGCGAAGAGTAGAAGATGAGAAACAATATTGCCTGGAAAGTTTATCCAAAAGTATAACATGATTTACACTGCCGAAGGGCTTAGAGAAGTCAAGTAGAACAAATACCGCAGAGTTATCAGTATCCAAAGCCGAACGAATATCGGTCGTGACCTTTAATACCGCAGTCTCACAACTGTGATATTTTCGAAAACCGGACTGCCACTTATTTAGGAAGTTGTTATCGAGAATGTAATTCTGCTTTTGAATGGTAAGGATCTTCTCTAAAGCCTTCGCAAAATATGGTAAAACACTTATAGGACGAAAGTCACTTGGTTCGACAGGTGATGACTTTTTGGGAATCGAAATAATCACTGCTTTCTTCCACGTCTTTGGGAATTGGGACGTAGTTAAACAAATGTTAAAAATGTGTGTAACAACATAGCGGGAGAAATAATTTTAACAAAACGAGGTGAGATGTTGTTCAATCCAGTTGCATTGGATGCAATAGACATCAAAGTGGCAAGTACTTCATCTGGACAAACATACTTAAAACTAAAACCGTCAGAAGATGTTGAGGGCAAATTAAAAGAATGGATAGAAGAAGAAGAGGGATTTGTTACAAACAACTGGTTTAGGTCATCAGCATCCATATCACCGCTGTCAGCTGAACATTGATGAACTCCAATATCACGTAGATTATTCCACAGCTTTTTGGCTGGTTGATCAATACTGAGTTTGGTAGAAAAGTAATTGCGTTTTGCAGCTCTATCATGTCTTATCCATGAAAAGATGAACGTAATGTCAAAATCAAGCAAAGCTTGCTTGATGCCCGTCTCGTTCTGATGTCACTAATTGTTAAAACGAACGAAGACAAAGACGAAAACTTGAATTGGAATCGTCCTTAAGACTTTGTGGTACTTTTAAGGCGAAATAGTAAGTTTAAAAAAATTATCAATATCTGTGATAGTCGTTTTGGCCACTTTGACGGGTATTTCACCCCCATAGACTCATTAAGAATAGATACATTCAGTCCCCTATAACATAATAAAGTTTCAAGGAAATCAGAGGGGGACACCTCAAGGCTCTTCCTTGTAAGTAAAGCCCTTCTTATTAAATTCTCGTAATTAATATTACATACTTGATGTGATTATCTTCAACAGAAATAGACACCTGCCATATTTTTAAAGAAAAAGAAAAGTAATAAAAAACGTTCAATATTTATTTTTAAATGACAGGCAAACTTCCTCGTAAAACAAACATTATTTAATCACACCTTATATAAATAATTTTTTATACTTACCTCTAAAATTTGTTGATTAATATCACCAGCTTGTGAAGGTGAATGTGACACTGTACTATCTATTGATAACGTACTAGGCACCACTATCATCCTGTCGCGCCCGACTGCTGAATCTCGGGCCATATCTAGAAAAAAGAATTCATTTAATATATACTGTCTTAACTTAAATAACAAAAGTTATATACAACAGTTATTTGATATTCCGAATACTCAGAAAACCGAATTCTCAGTAATCCAAACTGCAATTTTTACTACATTACAAGAACCGTCTAAAATAAAAACCCCTTGGATCTAGTTACACAGAATTTTCAGAAACGTAGGAAAACTGTTCAACTAGCAGTCTAATGTGTTTATATATATATATATAATATACGTAGAACAGTCCAAGAATTCGTGGCCTAAGGTTGAATGAGGGGTAAGAGAGGAAAAACACAGTGGTTATTTTTCGATATATTCTCCCTTTATTTCAACACATTTTTCACATCTTTTAATAAGTGCTAAATACCATTAAAATAGTAGTCTTAAGATCTTCAATATGCTGTCTAACCGCCTCATGGATTTCTTCGTCGGAGTTAAAATTCCGTCCCCGCAAATCTGATTTTAGTTTGGCAAGTAAAAAATAGTCACTTGGGACCAAGTCCGGTCTGTAAGGTGGATTATCCAATCCCTCGAAGCCACATTCCTTAATAGCAGCCTTTGAAATAACAACAGTGTGTACAGGTGCATTATCGCTTAAGAGCAGTACTTTTCGGGGCAGTTTTCCTCTCCTTTTCTGTACAATGGCTTCACATAACTTTCGTAGAAGTTCAACATAATATGTGGCATTTACAGCGGTATTACGTTCCTTGAAACCCAACAGCAGAATACCTTCAGTATCCCAGAAAACTGCTATCATGGCCTTTTTGGTACTTTGTGTGACCTTTGCTGTTTCCGGCACTGGTTTTCTGGGGTGATGGCACTCCATTGAATCCCTTTTGGACAAAGGATCATGATAAAGAACCATAATTTCATCTCCTGTCACAATCCTATGGAAAACACTGTCTACGTCGTCTTTACACAACTCCAGAAATTGCTGACAGCATTCAACTCGCCGTACTTTCGGAACTGAGGAAAGAATTCGCGATACCCATCTTATGTTAATTTTTGTCATACCCAAATGCTCAAGAAGAATCCGGAGGACCCTTGTTTTCGACATACCGGTTTGTTTTGCGATTTCTTTGGCTTTTAACCGCTGATCCGTCGAACAAGTTTCTCGACTAAATTCACGTTATCCTGCGTAACTACCGTTGTTGGCCCTCCACAGTGTAGATCAACTTCAATTGTCTGCCGTCGCCAGTGAAAAAGCTTTTACCAATTTTTAACTACCGATGCTGATGGTGAAGGTTCTCCATATACACGATCAATCAATCCGCCCCTTGATCTCCGTTGGCGTTAATCCATCTTTTGTTAAAAATGTTACTACAGCACTGTATTCAGTTTTCAACATTTTCACTTTTCTAGGTAAGATCACTTCACTTTTCGAATCACTATTTCAAACTGTTTGAGAATATCGTGCCTAAAAAAAGTTGAGGGTGTCAGGTGGGAAAAGGATTCCAGGAAATTTTATTCAGAACCCTTCGAAGCTACGAATACTTGGACCGCACTACATATATACGAACACAACCACCGTCTTCTTTATATTACAGACCTGGACGCAAAATGTTTTACACGGCTTTGAATGCGTTAAAGAAGTACGATTTGCACTTTTTGCATCGCTTCTTATTGGAATATGGAATATTACTTTATCCTAACTCGCCTTGGTGTCAAAAGTATAAGGCTTACCAAAAAAAAAGTTAAATCTCATTGGAAACTTTGAAAGTGGAGGAAATTACTTAGTGGTGTTAAAATAAATTTTAGGAGAGGATTGTGTTTGAATGAATAAATTTTAATTTTTTTATTTTACATCTGAAGTTTCAAGGTTTTCAGTAGTATCTTACTTTTCATCGAAATTTTTTACTTCATTCTTTAATCAAACATTACCCTAGCTAATCGCGAAAATGGAAATGGAAAGCGTTAATTTCAGTTCGATTTATACCTCCTAAATAACTGAGTAATGATGTGCTTTCTGTGAGAAAGCTTTAACTTTGCTCGTCAAGAATATTCAATCGGCTTTTTACTTTCTGCATATTATGCTGACATATGCATAGTTGGGCTTTCAGCTCATAAATTAATAAAGGTAAGTTAACGCAGTTCATGTATGAAGACAATGCTGCCAAAGAATGCAATATATGTATAGTAGGCATCATTTTGTAAATATGTAGATAATCAAGTGAAATATTTCCATATCTTGGTCAACAGCGAAATGAAACCCCTAAATACAGTGGGCTCGTGAAAATCTGAACATGGAAAATTTGAACAGAAAAATTCTAACATTTCTTACTAGCTAAAACCTGAACAAATAACTTAAGTAAGCAAAGGAAGACTTTTGTGAGTGTAAACCCATATACATAAATTTATCTTATAAATATTTCTGCATTAAATTGACTTATATGTGTCCTCATTGTGTGTTGCATTACACTGTGGTTTTGTTTGTTTAATTATTTTCGAAACGATTACTTTCATGAATTAAAGCTGACCCTTCTGTTAGGATGTGCTATTTGCACTATATTGCTACTATATTTGGCCTAGAATGTACATGTTCTTTATTAAATTATTACCTATCCAAAAACTTGAAAATCTCTAAAACATGAATCCATGGACATGGATTTAATTAGTTCAAGGTCTCGCGAGTCCAATGTGTATACTAAAAATTATTATAAGGGCAATGACATGAACGTACAAATGAGTACGCCTCATAGTAAAAATTTGATTGAATTGCGTTTGTTCATTAATAACCAAATTTTCACAGTTACGCGCATGCAGTTGCATGATCATGTGGCATTGGATTAAGTCTAAATGAACATCGCCTCCAAAATCAGCTGATTTCACAGAAAGGAGAAATACTAGCAAAAGAACTTGGCGATTTATTGATGCATGTTCACATACAGAGTACAAAAACCAAACACTAAACACAAGCCACTAAAATTATTCTGTTTTTAAAAAACGGCTGCCGTGAAAAAGCAGCAACGTCAAGTAGGTATGTGAATAAATACAAATACTTTCACATTTGTGTTGGTAAGCAATTGTGACAACACTTCATGTAGCCATTTTAGCAATATTTTTATTCATTATGTGGTTTAAAATGTGCGCTTTCCTCGACGAACTTTCCCGGCATTTGTAAACACTATAAAATCCTCAGGGCAATCCACTAGAAGGGCCATCATTTGACTTTGGAACATATTGTCGTACATACATACTAATCAACCATATCCAGATTTATGCATTTGTAAATTTTCTAAACTCCAGTTCGCCAAATACTGGCTTCAGGCATTGCTCATTAAAAATGTACTTCGTGAATTGAGAGACTCGTAATAAGTTTTTCTGTAGTTGGAAACAGTGTACACGATTGAAAATCTTAGAAATTTTGAAAAGTTTACACGTGGCTCAATAGAATAAAACTTGGAAAATTTTAGACACAGCAAACACTCAAAAGATAACTCACACAAATTTGAGCGATTTACAAAGTATAAAGTTTATGCTGCAAGCACTGTCAACATCTCAAGGTCAATTGGTAGAGGGCAACATACGTTCCAAAAAGGAAATAATAATTTTTACTTCACAATCCTGTTACGAACCTCTTAAAACTTTTTCCATATAAAGCTGCCTTAACAGTTGTTCGAACATTTCAAGTGTTTAGCTGCACGATTCGATCAATAGCGGTGAATAATAGATACTAAAGCTCCTGGAATTACCAAACACCTATCATGAGTATATCGAATTTTAATGACAAGAATTTTCGTACAGTCAAACAAGCTGAGCAAATATATTTCTGAGCGAGGTTTTTCAACACGTGCTGTGTGAAATATAAGCGAATTCAAATTTCTACGACTACGCAATTCCATGGCCTTTGTTGCCTTATATTTCACTAAAGAAAGAGGAATAATAAGCCTTAGAAAATTTACAGGATATCTATAATTTAGGCAGATCTTGGCCGTTTTTGCTATACAGGAACAACAGAGATGTGCAAGTAAATTTCCGCGAACTCGAACAGCTTTTTAAAAAGAATTGTTTCAAAGATCTTTCCTAAGGTTAATTTATATAACAACAACAACAACAAGCGTTTTTGTTGAAAACCTGAAAGAGGTGGTCTTATTGATTGATGATATGTGTAAAAAGGGAACAAAGAATGGAGGGGGCATATGTTTTGTCTTTTTTCGTATTTCGTATCTATCCCGCTCGCACTACTTCCTCGCAATGTTTTGAATGTGAAAGCAAATCGATTTAAACATGTCCGTCTGTCCGTCCGTCCGTTCGTCCATCCATCCGTCTGTATACACGATAACTCGAGAACGAATTGAGCTAGAAGGCTGAAATTTGGTATATATTACTTTCACAAAATTTGTAGGTCTAAGTTCGAAAATGGGCCGAATCCCCCCACTCCTTCAATAGGCCGCCATATAGAATTTTTGGATTATTGGGTATAATTCAAATAGGGAACAACGTATAGCTCTCAAATTTAGTAAAGAGCAGTTTTATGAGACTCGTAGCCAATAAAATGAAAATCGCTCATATTCCCCCACTCTTTGCTCGGGCCGCCATATTGGATTTTTGGATTATTGGATATAATTCGAAGGGGAAGCAACCTATCACTTTGAAATTTTGTATAGATGTGTTTTATGAGACTCCAGATCGGAAAAATGAAAATAGGCCACGTCTCCCCACTCCTTGGTCGGACCGCCATATTTAAAAAATTCGTTCCATAAATTTTCCTAGGTGTATAAAGTTAGCACCACACATTTGTCCGAATTAAATGAAAAGTATTTCAAAATTTGTCGTTTTTTTTTGTCGTAAATTTATCGTGAAAAAAATATTTTTGTCGTTGTACTATTTATCAAAAAATTTCGATGTGGTGCTAACTTCATATAAAGATAGCACCACACTCATGAGAAATTCATTCTGTTTTATCAAAAAGTAAAATTAAGTGCATAGGAAGTTGTCGTTTTTTTGTCGTAAAACGGATACGTAAAAATAAAATCGAAGTCATTGAAATTAGAAACATATTTATGCAAAATTCCAAAATGACGTAAACATTACACGTCATGCAAGCATCGCAGATTTTGTTGTTTCCAAGAAGCAGCTCTTAAGATTCTTGGAAATCGGGTACTTCAATGA
>QYTT01091278.1:0-12326 GCA_006980735.1 Dasypogon diadema
ACGTCGGGCCTCCACACAGCTCCTCCTGGCCTCCTCCAGGCCATCGACCAGCTCCTCCAACGCGGGGAGTCCGTCCCTCACAACTTTGCTGACCCCAACTTGCCGTTTAGTGGCAGTCAGCATGGCATTGATGAGGGATTTCATTTTTTGAAGTCCCTCCCTCAGTTCCTCCTCTACCTCTCCCAGCCGCATCCGTGCGGCGCCCGTGGGGGGAGGAGGAGTCTGAGCCCCCGAGTCCCCTTCTCCTTCCTTCGGCTTGAGCCCCAGCTGCTTTCGGACCTCCTCTCCCTTTTGGCCTTATATACATGAATATACTTATCCGATCTGGAAACTCAACTTCTTCGATGAAAACTCCACAGGTTTGGCCTGAATATGTAACCACTCCACAAATTGAAAATATAAATAACATTGAATTGTTTAGTTTTTTAAAACATTATTACACTTACATTGTACGCCACTAACGAAATGTTTCACGAACCAGATAGGACCACAAACATTAAAACCATATAAAAATGCAGAAAATACTTACTTCGACAAGTTGTGTATCAAATCAACTTGACATGTATCAGCACGACAACTTCGCAAAACCCAAAGCGCAAAAAGCTAAGAGCTACTCCGAAGATTTCCGATACTTTCAATTTCATCGTAATGAGGGGAAACTATAAGAGAGAAGATCACAAAATTAGTCACAATTTACCAAAAAATTACCTGTCCCGATACCCACAACTCCAGCCTCCAGCACTCCCACTGCAGCAGGTTCCCTTTTTTCTAGAAATAAAAGAAGAAAAATTATAAAATTAATCAAAACAATCACAAAATTTCACTCACCTTTCCCATGTCCAAATTCGTAGTCGCGGCAACTGTCAAAGACAGCTGGTCGGGCAAAAGAACATGACAATAAATACTATTACGTATTTAAATGTGTATACTAAAAGAGAGCTTTAACAATAAGTAAATCACACTGCAATTACTGTGTGTTTATGCTATGACTTTTGAGTAAGTACATGCAACAGAATCAACACATCTAAACGCTAGTTAAACTTTCACAACCAAGTTCGCAAGAGGTTAGATGTGTGATCCCAAGAAGGAGGGGAATCTGGCAAGGCTGATCTCCCAGACGAGCGCTGTTCAGTCAGCATTGCCACCTCATTCTACCTAAGCATGAAGTAAAATACATTTCAAAGATAATTCAGTCTTACAAGTTCAATGGGCCGTTAATAAAGATTACATTATAAGTAAAGATAAGTCACTATCAGGTATTATTTCATATTTATACCGAAAGGCATTAAATTAAAGTTACTTTCAGACTTAGTTAATCACAGATTCAATGACAATTAATCACAATATTAGTAACTAAAGATACATATTACATTTATCAGGTGTTTATATAAAAGTTAGCTTAACCTCTGTGGTGTACAGGGTCTCTTTTATTATAGAAATCTATTATGGATTTTCTGTTTTCTACTGATCTATTTAGGCTATCATCTAGAAGTACAAAAGGCGATAAACAATACGAGTCTAATAGATTTCTATTCACATTGTTTTCATATAGAGATCTAATTAACGGATTGTTATGATCTTTTAACAATTCAATTCGATTTAGCCAGAGGGTGTTAAGATGGGTTAATAGCGGTTCAATACCCGCTTCATCATAAATTTCCTTATTAGAATAGTACTTATTTCTAGTTTTAAATTTTTTAGATAAACAACCTCTGAGTATTTTCCTCTCAAGAGTTTTCAATTTATTTGCTGACGTTGTTGAGATTGAGAACCAGCAAGAGAACCCGTGAGTAATTACTGGTCTGATTAATTGCTTATAAAGGACTAATTTAGATTTGACTGATAATTTACTTTTGTAGTGTAACAGTGATGAGAAAATATTATAAACTTTATTTGCCTTATTTAGGCAATATTCAGCGTGTTTGTTAAATTTGAAAAGCTGATTAAAAATGATTCCGAGATATTTAATCTCTGTTCTAAGAGGTATAGGTACTCCGTTGAGCGAAAGGCTTAGATTTTTGCTGCGTTGAACTGTCAGAGGAGGTCCTTTGCCCGAGGCGTTCCTAAAGCAGATTAGATTTGATTTATTTGAGTTGATTTCAATACCCCATTTAACATAAAACTTGTCCAATAAGGTTAAGTGGGCCTTTACATGTTCTAATGCAATTTCAGGGTTAGAAGAAGTTGAATAGATAATTGTATCATCTGCATATAGTAATGCTGTTGACTTTGGCGAGTTACAGTCTGGGAAGTAATGAGGTAAATCAAAAAGGTAAAAGTTGTAAAGTTTTAGACCTAGGACAGAGCCCTGAGGAACCCCTGAATTAACTTCAACTACTTGGGAACTTTCGCCGTTTATATGAACAAAGAGTTTCCTGTCTTCTAAGAAGCTGAATAAAATTTTGAGTAAGTAATCCGGTGTATTTAAGGAAATTAGTTTATATTGAAGACCTTTATGCCAAACTGAGTCAAACGCCTTCTTGATATCCAGTGAACAAACAACAGTGGAATTTTTTGCATTTAGGCCATTCGTTACATCATTGTGGAGCTTAAGCAGAGCATGTTCAGTGGAATGTTGGAACTCAAAGCCAAATTGCTCGTTTGGAATGATATCAAATTCATCACAGTGCATTTGCAGCTCGATCAGTATCTTTTTCTCCAATAGTTTTCCAACGTTTGAGAGTAGAGAAATTGGTCTGAAGTTTGAAATTTCACAACTATCTTTAGACTTTTGGATCGGCATGAGTTTTGCAGTTTTCCATTTAGTAGGGAAATAGCCAATGTTTATGCAATTATTGAACACTATTAATAAGAATTTAATGGCTTCTTTGGAAATCTTTCTTAATACAAAGTTTGAAATATTATCTGGGCCAGCAGATTTCTTATTATTGGTGCCTTTTAAGAAGAATTTTAATGATTTTTTCCTGAGGAACGGGTGGCCTAAATTTTTGCTTGAAGATTTCCTAACAAATGAGAAGTTAGTTAAAGGCGAAGAATCTCCTTCCAAGACGCTGAGTTTGTAACTATTAACAGTATTTTCTACCAAGGCGGTATTTTCGGAATCTGGAACAGGAGTTTTTGCCGAAAAAAAGTTTTGGTAAAAGGAGGAAAACATGCCTAAAATCTCACTGTTATTTGAAGAAGCTACCCCATTTAGGCTTACTTTGTTAATATTGGAACGCGAGGATCTACCAACCATACGATTAACTTCCTTGAATATCATAGGGCCCGGCCTAATAGATTTAAGTTTGTTCTGGAACGTTGAGTTAAAATGCGAGTTAATTTGGTTATCAATCATTATCGACAAAAGCTGAATACGTTTATGTAGTTCTTTACACTCATTATTCCAAAAATAGTTGTTACGTTTGAGTAAAGACTTCAGAGAATTCCTCCAAGCTTTTCTGATATCAAATAGGTGTTGAATATGAGCAGGTAGCCTGTCGTAAAACTTATTACCAGAAACAAGCTTTGAGTTCCTAACAGTTACAGAATTGATAGTGGTTTCAAAATTGTCCACTGCTCTGTCAATCTCGGCTTTAGATAGATTTATAGAATCGTCAAGGCCAATGGACTTAATTTCTAAGTCCAAATCTTTCCTGAATGATTTCCAGCACGTCTTACTGAAGGATCTAAAGGTAGTAGGTACTACAAGTTCTGGAATACAATTGCCAAGGTTAATTTGGAGCTCCACTGCGTAATGGTCTGAGAAGGACGTTAACGTTTTGCACGAATAGTTGGAATCTATGGAGTTGATTACATTATTTGAGACTAAAAAGAAGTCTATACAGCTGTTACCAAGTGGGAATGTGGGTTCCGCTGGACTGATTATAGAGAAAGAATTTGAGCCTTGATTGCATGAGAACCAGTCATAGATGACTTTCCCTAAGCAATTAGTACCCGAGTTGCCCCAGTTGGGGTGTTTTGCATTAAAATCGCCCCCTATTATAATCCCATCATAAGAGTTACCGCTGAAAATGTTGTTGATTTCCAATAAAAAATTATTAACCTCTGAGTGTGTAGCATCTCTGCCATGAAGATAAATTGAAATAATGAGGAATTTTTTAATAGTATTATTGATTGAAAATAGCATTTCGACTGCAGTGGGGAACAAATTGTCCGCATTGAATACGATTTGATTGCATTTCCATTTATTGCTAATCAGGATAGCCGTACCGAGTTTACCGTCATTTCTGAAAATTTTAAAGTTTCTGATTTTAAGTCTGTTGGCGTCTCCAAGATGAGTTTCCTGGAGAAGATAGATATCAGCATTGGAACTATTGATGAAATCATTAAGAGAGACTTTCCTAGCCTTAGAAATTATTGAATTAACATTCAGTGAAGTAGTAACTTTAAGAGCTTAGATAAACAGGATTAACTTTAAGAGCATTAGATAAATGCATGGAATTTAAATTGGCCGAAATCTGAACTACTTATGGACCACTGCATAAGTTGAGGAAGAAATTTAAGTACATTGCCTGCTTTTGCGATTTAGCTGAGATTTTATTATATTCAGGGAGAAAAACGTTGATTCTAGAAATAAGATCCTCTATACTGATGCCAAATAAGTTAAAGGATTCCTGAAAGAAATCATTCGGATTGAGTAATGGGATATTCCCTGGACTGCCTCGGACACATGAAGCATAAGACATATTCTTATTATAGAAATTATTGACTGAATTGTTCACGAAAGCTTGTCTTTCCTGTCTGTGCTGGCGGAGAAGATCTATTCTCTTTTGTCTTGCAAGTAGGATTTTCTGGTAAACAGGACAACCCCTGTAGTTAGCCGTGTGACCGGGAGAATTACAGTTCACACAGAATGGTGGCTCAGTTGGTTCAGCCACATTACTACGTGGACATTGTTTTGGCAGGTGAGTGTTGTTACATTTAACACAACGATAATGTCTTGCACAATTTGAGGCAACATGGCCAAAGTTCTGACAATTTTTACACTGGATGATACCTTCTCGTTTAAACTTTTCCCATCTGACACAATGATGCAGCAGGTATTTTATACTTAATAAGGCTTCGAGGTTTTGCCCCGGACTTACTTGGACAATGAAAGTATCAAGGTCAGGATTTCTTTTGGTTTCAAAGTGCTTAACTGAGGTTAATTGAAATTCTGGTAGTATTGTAAGGATTTCTGCTTTGACCTCTTCAGCAGAGAAGCTTGAGTCTATGCCTTTGCATAAAACCGTGATATTTTTTTTATCTTTGGGAGTATAGGTGAATGCTTCAATCTTAGCTTTTCTGAGCCCGTCAAGAAAGAATGAATGAGCATTGGGATCATCAACAAATAGTTGACATGTAAAATTACTACCCTTTTTAATACGAAATTGAACTCCTGGCCAGTTCTTACTTATGGATTCTCTGATCCCTTTTGCGTCGGCATCATAAATTGTAATAGGGGGACAAAATTTCTTATTCTTTTGTGGTTGATTTTGTGTTGCCCGAATATCAGGCCCATCATTATTATTATTATTCAAATTAACAAAATTAGAAGCGATTGAACTGCTATTAACTAATACCTGATTGGATACATCTAAATTTTCCCTATCCACAATAATTTCGTCAGTATCCATTTCTTGCAATGGTCTAAAATAATTAGTATAATTAGTATTACCTGTGAAGTCATATGGTGGATCAGTTGTTACCCTTTTGGACGTTGAAGGCTTATGAGGTGATGACACGTGAATACGCCTTTTTTTTATCGAGGCAGTCTGCCATAAGAGGAAAGTTTCCCCGGGAGAATCCTGTGAGCGACGATTAGGTTGAGTTGCCTGACTGGCAGCCGCAATAACTTGACTGTTGCCATTTTCTTCTGCGCACTGAAGCGATAAAGGTGGTATTGGTTGCACCTGAGTGCATTGATTAACGCATTGGATATTCCTACTCTGTCCCACAAGGGTAGGTGGGGGCTTTGATTGACTCTGAGGCAGAGAACTTTCAGCCGGGTTAGCCAGGCTAGCTACTTCCCGTTGATCCGGAAGATTTGGATCCTCATTGGGTGACCTATTGTTATTTAAGTTACCATAAATAACTTCTTCTATGAAATTTTTCGTCTTGGGCGACAACTCGTGCTTTGCTTGGGTTTTACGGTTGTCCGCCATAACTATAGCAAGAATAACTGTGTATTTATTATCGATACCTCTTTAATAAGATGACTGCAGAATAAGCAAAAAATTCTTTAGGAGCTCCACAAAAAGCAACTCCTCAGGATTCTGGGGAAGTAACATTCCCACACACTCGTTGACTTTTAAAAAAGTTCAACAAAGTTACACTTTCGCTGGGCGCTTTCAAAAAAGTCTACCCGCACACAAAGAACTCCTTTGTTTCAGGAGACGCCACTCTTGAAAATTTATTATTTCACAATTTCGGCACTTTATAACATGTATAAAATACAGAACTCGCGTTACCAATTACTTTCAATAAAATTGTTGCTAATTTAAGCTTTATAAATCGCACAAAATTAACAAAATTAATCCCGGCACGAATTTCACAACCACACAATTCGCCATCTTGAATTCCTCCGATTCCTGAGGGCAGTTCACACAGTGATTCCGCCATCGGTTCTCCCCTCACATTAGGATGAGATCCTCCTGAGAGTGAGGGTTTGCTCGATCATCCGCTTGTCTCTACTTAAAGCTGAGCGTGGGGTCTGGAGGACACTTTCTTAATCTGTGGCTTAACACGTTCACGCCGGCACTTTATTAGTAAGAGAGCTTTCTCATATTGTATTTAGTTTATCATGTAATTTTCTCTTAAAGTTCTCGCGTGTACCACCGGTGGTACGCGCCGGCGTGAACGTGTTAATCTAGAGCAGAGAGCTATCCAACTTTTGGTAGATCGATCTAATGCCTTGGAGAGTGGGTGGAAGTGGGTGAAGTTCTCTTTTTCCTATTTCTCTTTTCTACTGCGGCGCAAGTTTCATTAGACCTCGCTACGTATTTACGTCAATCTATATCATTTACTAATTTATACTTACTTTATATATTTTTACTTTCATCTCAGTGTTCTTGAAATCATATAAAAGAAATTCTAACTTTCTATGATTATACACGGATTCGAATAATTGTCTTTTCCTGAAGTTTGGATAATTACAAAATTTAATTACATAAATTCCTTTGAAGGCTTAATTAAGGCGCCCATTTAAGATTTTTAATGTTAATTTTAATGTTATTTTCGTGGAGCATTGTAATAAAACGGAGTGGGTGTGATATGGATCCTACGTATAATCTCATTATACCCGCACGGCTTATTTATGGCGAAGATTTATCGTAGTTATATAGCCCAATAAAAACGTGCACTGGTGTCATAACATAACTAGTGATTTAATTTTAGACATAAAGTTTGAGCTGCAAGCGATCAATAATGCAGTCTTCACTTTATGACTTGTCGCAGATTTGCTGTTTCAGCCAATTCTGAGTGTAACCAGCGCACCTATCTATTATATCATATCGAGGCTAAGGAAAGGCCAACATTATTACTTACTCTGGCTCTTGGAAACCAGCCGGTAATACATCTCGTCGCATAATTGCATGCGTGTGATTGACCACGTTGTAAATCGGTCCTGTCGTGATGCACTTGACGCTCACAATTTCTTTGCCGTTCTCCTCCTCAACTATGATTTTGTGGTAATAGACCTTTTTACCCTGAAATCAAAGTGAGTGAGGATATCAAATTCTCTGAACGACCATAATTAAAAATGCAAGTGCTACTTACCGTCAACTTATTAATCATTCTCGTGACTCCGCATTCGTAGAAGTCTTTCAGAGAAAGCCTGAACTCGGCCAGAGTTTCATTGATGGTAGGCTGGCATCGAACATCGGGATATCCTTTGAGCCCTTCTAAGTATATCTGTGTGCCACTTGCCTTGCCGGCTGGGATAGCAATTTCCACGCGCATCAGATCTTCCGTGCAATGAACCTTGTGTGAACCTGAAATTAAAGAAATATTGCAATTACCATAACTCGGTTAGGTGCGTTAACGCGTATATTTGAGGCAGAGTTAACAAGAGGTTAGGCAAGGTCTGGTGCAATCATAGTCTCACTTGTATGTTTCTAGTTCAGTTGCACAGTTGATGAGCCGAGCTGATGGCACAGATACAAAAATTAGATGGATGAGTCGAGATAGGAGCAGTGCCTTAGGGTTAAGAGATGTTTGCACGGAACGACTGCACTGAATGGAATGCGTTCGCTCTTGGTTAAAAATTATTAAATCCACCTAGGGTGTCTGTGTTCCAATTACTGCAGTCACAGTTTCGCGAACTCAGTCATTAATCAATAGTTAAGCTTCTAGATAGATCTGTAAAATTTCAAGGACCAGAGAAAATGGTAGATGTGTTCGCCAGATTCATTCGGTTGGAACTTTCTGAAAAATTATCTTAATTTCTTTTATGAAGCATGAAAATCTGATTAAGGTAGATATGAACGGGAGATGGCGGTTATAGTAACCGGATTTAAGAATTTTCGCGCCTGAATGCTGTGGAACGGTATCACGAATGACAGATATACCCATTAATTTCATATTACTGCCCAAAATTTTTTTTTTATTTCAGTGCTCATTTCGAACACAATCCAAGAACAGGAAATGACTCGCTGATCTCAACAGCTAATGATGATACTTTCACGGCTGGTTATAATTTCTGCGATAAATATAATGGAGTAAAACTTGCAATTTAATTTTCCATGACAAGTTAACAGTCTACTGACATAATAATTGATTTTTACGCAAATTACTTGTCGCAAATTATCTTGTTTTGATTGAGCACCCTATGCATGTAGTTTTCAAATGGCATCGTGATTTTAGCAATAAAATAAAGAAAATAAGAATGGGAAGCACTCAATTACTAAATGCGTTCTTGTGTTCGTTATTTCATACGTTCAGGCTAAAATATCACTATCATTGCTCTCGTTATTACGTTCGACCTCAGTGCGATGATAGTTTCAAACTGAATCAGAAAGATGGGAAGTTTTAACTTAAATTATAGATAAAAAACGCTAATTATGGTTTTTTTACATTTCCTAAGAGGAAGCTGCTAGCAACAATCTTAGAAATTACGTTTCCGCTTCTAAGTTCCGTCCTTCATCTCATCATCACCAAAGCATTTGATGCAGGTATATATGTAGTAAGAATTTTAAATAGTAAATATACCATGGAAAGGCGAAAACATAGAAATACATTTTAGGAATAGGAAGAAAAATTTTGACCATTGATAGACACCTATGAAATTCAAACTCTGGACCTCATGATGCACAAGCCAACGTATTATTCGCTGAACCATTGATATATGTTGCAAACATAAAACATTTGACTGTCTGTCTGTACTGTATAGCTTTTTAGGACTCATATCACCCCACTTTGCTAAATTCTATTTTGAATGATATTGATTAGTCTTTTTGCAAAATATTGACGTGGATGTGCTGACAGGTAAGTTTTATAAAGTATTGTTTTATTGTTTACTTGATTGTACACCATTCTTTTGTGCTAAAAGTAATTCACGTTAAAGGACTATACGTAATGCACAAAAAAGGCCTGGAAAAAAATTGCGCCTTTCTACTAAAAAACGATTTCAACGATTCTCTTTTGTTGGCTTACAAAATATATCTGAGATTAGACCTGATCCGGGAAATTTGTTAACTCCGAAAGAAAGTCTATCAGTCTATCGGTTTTCCATCTGCTCCTCTGGCCAGAATCCGTATATAATATGTGTAATGCTTCTTAAAATTGATATTTGTTATTTTATCATTGATCAGAAAACCTTTGAATCTTCTATAATCAATATGGAATCTGATTACTCGACGGGTCCTGATGGAGTACTCCCTGAGATTCTCAAACAATGCAACCAGAATCTTTCGTTTCCTTTGACTTCTTTGAAGCCTTCAAGCATTATTATGAGACGAATTTACTCTGATTTTAGTAAAGCTTTTGACAATGTATTGACTTTTATTGACATCGGTTGGACATATCTTAAAGGTTGTTGACTTCATGTGACAATTTTGTCAACATTGTCTAAGGTTGTAACGGTAAATTATGGCATTTCTCAGAGCAGTCAATCTTCTCCTCTTCTCTTTATTCTATAAACAAATTTTTGAAGACGATTTGAAATTATACAGGATGTCCCAGTTAAAGTGACCAACCGGGCGTCCAGTTACAAAAAATTGTATGGGGTGGGGCAATCCTAACGGTTTTCGAGATAACGGCACTTGAAGGCTTTTTGGTCGTTTTGTACCATGAGGACCGTATAGATCATACTGAACATGATATGTGTAAAAGTCTAGAGCTGTTTTGTTAAATAGGTTGCGCAGAATTCGTTATTTCCGTATCGTCTTTCGATAAAAGATATACTCTCACATATCATATTGATGCCATTGTCAGCACGGCAATTTCAAAGGATGATAATTGTCCTTGCGAAGCCAGTGGGGTGTTGCACAGTAAAATTTCATGCCAAAAATTGTGTGGGGATTACTTGCAACATTTGTCAGGTTAAAAACCTCCTGATTTCCTCTTGCCTAAAACAAAATTTTCAAAAAATATGCATTTATATCATAATTTTTGAAAAATAATTGTATATTTTCTCGTGATTACAAAGTACATAACATTGCACTTATCGCTTACACAAAAAACCGCGCAAAGCCCACATTTTATAAAATATAATTGTTTTTGACTATAAGGTAGATAATCAAGCTGTACAACGTTTCATTTCCTTAAGCAGGTACGGCCTATCTCTATGGATAGATGATATACAACATGGTTACAAATTTTTCAATTGTCAGCTTAATCACACAGAGGTGAAATCGTGAATATTTGAAGAATTTTACGGAAATTTAACCATGCTATCTGCAAAGTCATCTCAAACTCATGCAAGGTAATAAATTTTTCACGGCTATTGAATCATATCAAAAAATCTATTTAAGCAACCATTGGGATAATTAAAATAGCTGATAGTGTGCAAACTTCATTCTTTCATTTCTATGTACATACGCATGAGTATATCCATGTGTGAGTTACATTAAGAGTAAACAGTTGGCTGCTTAAATCATATTTTCCATGATTAATAGCGAATATGCTATCGGCTTTTTCTGCACGTCTTCAAAAACAAAAAGGGGAAAGAGAACAAATCGAATGAGCGCCGTGATGTAATAGATAGTTTTATATTTGCTTGATTTCTCATGTGTATCAACATTGTAAGTTGACTGATTACCCTACATTGAAACGTTAGACAATCAGGTAATCTTCCGGTGCTGATCAGGAAAATATTCTTATAATAATTTCTTCTTTTCCGTGTTTCTTGTTGTGCAAGGGAATGTCTGCACTAATTGTTTTATAATTTGTTGTGAAGCGTTTAAAAGAGTTTTAAATAGGTTAAAAATAGTTATTCTGTAATTTATAATTTACATTTCTAGTATAAAATTTGTACGTACGTACAATGTAGATACCTCGATTTTGGCTTTACATCACGTGAAGTGAAGCCATTAAATTCCTAAATAGCAAAAAATACATTTCCTGCAAATCAATTTTAGGCTGCAAGGCATGGAATCCCCCAGAGTCGGAAAATAATTTAAGCTTATATTGAAGATTTGGAAAACTGATCGCTTTTATGTTTAAGCAGAAAAAAATACTTCTACAACACAGATTTAATCTTGTGCCCAGCGAAACGCCTCACACTTTCTATCTAGCTATGTTGGTATCTCCTTTTTATAAATTTTTATAATTCTATGTTTGGAAATCATTAAGGAAGATAAAACATTTGCTGGATAGATTTCACTTATCGTTGAAAAATAAATTTTCAGCTTGCGTGTAACAAAAGTATATCATATCTTATCATCGGCAGTGTGCCTCCAAATTCCAGAGCTCTTCCCTTATCTATGGCACACTTTCGCGGTGGCTTAAAATTTCAATGTCAAGTTTACGCTTAGCCTACAACGAAGTTCTTGTCATTTTCATTATCTGATCAATGTCAAATTTAGAAGAAATTATTAACAGAAAAAGTGAACCGTTATATGGGATTGTTCAGTAGTTATATTTAAGAGTATTTGTTTAGGTTTTTTGTAAATTAAAGTATCTTCCGAAGATATATCAGTACCCTAATATCTAAAAAGCCTGATGAATTCCAATCTATAAGTAGTTATATTACTAATTTAATGTGCTAGTATGTTGCTTTATAGATCAGCAGATTGGTAACTAAGGTGCTTACTCTGTAATCTATAGATTCTCCGCTCATTCGAGTAAAGAAGCTTTTTATTTACAACCAACGATCAATGACTTAAGCCAGCCAGATGAAATCCCCTGAAATGACAGTAATCAGACCACTCTCCACACCAAAGTCT
>QYTT01091278.1:12346-27098 GCA_006980735.1 Dasypogon diadema
TAGCTATGTTGGTATCTCCTTTTTATAAATTTTTATAATTCTATGTTTGGAAATCATTAAGGAAGATAAAACATTTGCTGGATAGATTTCACTTATCGTTGAAAAATAAATTTTCAGCTTGCGAGTAACAAAAGTATATCATATCTTATCATCGGCAGTGTGCCCCCAAATTCCCTTATCTATGGCACACTTTCGCGTTAGTCGGTGGCTTGAAATTTCAATGTCATATTTACGCTTAGCCTACAACGAACTTCTTGTCATTTTCATTATCTGATCAATGTCAAGTTTATTGCGAATTCTTATTAATTTTATGTTTTGTTCAATGACTTCTTCGCACTATTTCCAGGTAGAATTCTAATTCTTACTAACGAGTTCCACATTAAATGGAAGACTGCAGATGGAGTATGAAGGGTCAAAAGTCTTCTTTCTTTATACGAACCACGGGGTTCCCATATCAGTTATTCTATATCTAATTCACACTTAATTTTACTAATATTTTGAAGAAATTATTAACAGAAAAAGTGAACCGTTATATGGGATTGTTCAGTAGTTATATTTAAGAGTATTTGTTTAGGTTTTTTGTAAATTAAAGTATGTTCCGAAGATATATCAGTACCCTAATATCTAAAAAGCCTGATGAACTCCAATCTATAAGTAGTTATATTACTAATTTAATGTGCTAGTATGTTGCTTTATAGATCAGCAGATTGGTAACTAAGGTGCTTACTCTGTAATCTATAGATTCTCCGCTCATTCGAGTAAAGAAGCTTTTTATTTACAACCAACGATCAATGACTTAAGCCAGCCAGATGAAATCCCCTGAAATGACAGTAATCAGACCACTCTCCACACCAAAGTCTCCCAATATTACCCATTCCAAGTCGATATTTCAATGATATAATCCTAATTGTGCCCGAATTCCAGCTGGCGGCACACAGGGCTTAAAATAAATTCTAGTTGGACACAATTATTTTAAGTGTAATTAAAATTTAAACGAAACGAAACCGATTTTATGGCAGTATTTATTAACAGGACGGGTTTTAAAGTATTTTAACATACCAAGTAGGAACCTAATTGTAGCAATTGATTTTCACTTCACCATTTCATATGATTTCCCAACGTTTAAAAAATGTTGTTATCCACTGAGAAAAATATAGTTTAATATGCGAGGTCTTCCTTAAACGTTGAGCTCTAAATCGATAAATCTAGGACCCTGTGTATTTTTGATCATTATCAATCTCTCAGCTAAATGGACGAGAAAAGCACTTACACGTCCTAGTTTTACTAAAATTAGTTTAGGAATTTAATCATTGCTGTATGGGGCTAGCGTTGTCCTGATGAAAGAACACCTTTCCTCTTAAAAGCTGCTCGCAATAGATCTCCTTTGTTATCGTCTGGTTTGGGTTTAACAGCTCATAGTGGATTAAACCCTTCATGTCTCACCAAACACAGAGCATCACCTCATGTGGGTGAGGACTTGCTTTAACCGGCGGTTTCGGAGTGTCTTCTCTGCTTACCCACAGCCTTCTGCGCTTGAAATTTTGTAGAGGATCCACTTTTCGTCACCAGTTACTATTCGGTCTACAAATGGTTTATTTCTGAGGAGTGATAGCAAGGAAGAACACACACTCACTCTCTGTGCGCGATTAGACTCTGAAAGTTCGTGAGGAACCTACTGCCACTTCCATTATTTCGTTGAAAAATCTCCCATTAGAACTGCACTATCCTTGTGGTGTTATGCAACCACGTTTGTAGTAACGACGAGCCCTAGGTGCCACTGATTGGAAGGGAGTAAAGCGAACTCTGTTTGTGAAGTGAAACCACGAAACACCTTTCGGTTTTAACTAAAATTTATTTAACTACTACTATAGCACACGTGATTACATGCGATTCGATGCGCACACCGTGGGAGGTCAAATGTGCCTGACTGTTTCTCGACGAGAGCTTTAAATGAAGCAGGCAGAGTTTCGTTTTCGTTTTTGATGTTGCCAGGTCACTACACCCTCCTCAAAACGTGCGCTAAGCATAAAAACAACTTAAATTTACTATGTTCTTTTATAGCAAGTGATGCGGGTAGTTTATCCCCTCCCCCTCCGACCTTTAGTTCATGCATTTTGGAAGAACCGCATTATTTATGAGATTACTCAATATATTAAAAGCGTTACAAGGTGTTAAGTGATAAAGTACCCAAAAACATTACTCCCCTTCCCCTCGTAAATGACACAGTCATGATGGCAGTCCTTGTCATTGCGGGAGAGATTCCAATTGGACTCCTTGCAATTGAAAGAAAAGCCATCTACATCGAAAAAGCTGAAGCCGGGCGAAAGCAAGCCAGCAAGGAGGAAAGATTCCATGCCTTGAGTATATGGCAAGAACTGTGGGATGTGGAGTGGACTACCAGACTGCTTCCAAGAATCGAAGTGTGGATAGCGAAGTTAACCAATAACTACTATCTAACGCAGATCCTGAGCGGACACGGATGCTTTCGGTACTACCTCCAGAAGATTGGTAAAGCCGACTCGCCGGAGTGCCCATATTGCGGAGACGATGCTGAGGATATGCTCTTTATCTGTAGCCGATGGGCAAATGGGAGAGTAGTCGTGGAGTTGGAGCTGTGCCGGCTAACACCAGAAGCATCATGGAACTTATGTCGGAAAGTGAGAGCCATTGGGTGGCTAGTGACAAGGTACGTGGAATAACCCTCCGCACAAAAAATCGAGAGGCTACGAGAGGTGCTCCAGAGGACAACTAAAACAAGAGCCTCAGCTCGAAGTAATGTGGCAAATGCAGACCGGGGAAGGGGTTTTAGTCGGTAGTCCAATTCGAGTTCCCTCCCTCCATAAAAAAACATAAAAGTTATGACTTGTTTTGAGGAGATCTATCCTTCTGTGAAATTCTTGTATCTCAAAACCCGGCAACCTGTGTAATAAAGACAAAAGGTCCAGAATAAAAGTTTGCAGTGTTTAAAGTTGGACGAAAATGTGCATTAATAATTTCTATGAAAATGTAATGCACACTGAATTATATTTAAATTAAAATTTCAAAACATGACGTGCCTACGGCATAAAAAATTAGTTGGTAATTTCGGCTTGAAGAAAAAGAAAACAAACAGAAAAATCTATCACACTGACAACATTAATCTTCCAATGAAATTATCAATTGTCAGAAAATACCCTCAAGTTTCCTAATTCCACATTGTGCTTGTTGTAAACATAGTTTGTTGAGGTAGTAGCGAGAGGCAAAAATGAAATAAAATATGGGAAGAGTAAATCGAATGGTCAAACCTCATAATTTTCTTGAAAGACGTGATAAAAGAAAAAGGTACACCTTGTTTGCTTGCCTCACCCAAGTAATTAGTAAGGAACATAGAACCTCTTCTGTAGAAGATTTACTGCAGTTAACAAAGCAAAGCCATGTTCAAAGCATTCTAGTAGAATAAAGCAAAGCCGATAAATTAAATGTATGTATGACTTACGAAAAGGAGATAATTTCTCATCTCATTTACCTCCAAAATTACTCAGTATTAATAAAACCGGTAAAAAGTACAAAGATACAAAATCGCTGATATATAGGTATGATTACCTTCTCTACAGAGATTGAGAAGCTGATCAGGTATCCATAACGAAAGGCTTAAGTATCAAAATTCGCATTATCTACTTATCCGGTGGCTATTTCTGATTATTAATTGCATAGAATAAAAATTAAATGAAGGACTCAGTTATCTTGATCATCCGCGTGATCATTATAATTATATTACGAGAAATATCACTATTAAATATGCTCGCGCCGCATGCAAGAGGTAAACGGCCAGTTGAGTGTCCACGGTTCGGTACTCTTAACAGTTTTAACATCTTCCTCTCCTATATGGGTCTATTCACCGCATGAGGTAACATATTCGTATTTCATTCAAACTAATTTTCGATGCTTTATTTCGTAAATTTTCTATTCTGGGAAATACACCCTTGAAGCAGTTTCACACGATTCAGATAATTTTCAATTTGCATCTCATTAGAAGACTAAAGAGGCTTCAATGTAGCAACAATGGGAATTTTCAAACAAAATTAATTATCCAAGTTCAGTTTTTTGAATGAATATGTGGTAATTTAACTTTTTTTCTATTTATTATATATTAAATTTTTTTATATTATATAACATCAAAAGTTATAAAACTGTCCCTTAAGTTTGAACATGATAGCATTCGTCACAAGCCTTGCCTTTGTAACTTTCTTTGTTATTTACTGTAAATTAGACTGCTATTTGTTTAAATTTGGTAACTTAGTATTTGGATTTTGCGCAAAATAATGAGCATTGTAAAAGTGGTGTCTTCATTGAAATTTATGATTAACTTTAGAATTAGAATAATACAATAGAATAATGACAAGATCAGCGAGATAAAATATTTTCAATTAAAAAATTCGATTGTGATTCTGATAATGAATTGGATTATATTCTCTCTCTCTCTTGAATTAAAAATCCATTAATAGTTTACCAGATTAAGAAAGCAAGAAATTTGGAAATATTTCGAGAATTGAATTATCTAGCGAATTACTGTCCTTTAAAAAATACTATTTTGATCTGACCATAAGGGTAACAGTTTGAATTTATATCTTTTATTATTGAAGCAATAGATCAAAGACGGTTAAAAATAGAAACACACAGACTTTTGGAAACATTTAATATTCTCTTGCGATTATTGGAGATTACATAGCATTAGAAAAACTACCAGGAATCGATCTGAGAGGATGTAAAAGAGGTCTCCATATCTGCAGTATAGGTCTGTGTGGATTGTGTGTCAAGTTACACAAATGTACTTAGCAAACATAATAATGAGTTCTTTCTGGGCCAAAAGAAGACGCACTTCTCACCGTGAAGACAAGAACCGTTTACCTATCTCCGCATTAAGCGTCCACACATTTCAAAGAAATATGTTAAGATTAGGCTCCCCGACAAGCATGCAAGACATATAACTGTTAGTAAGGTTAGTCCAAATCATAGAAAAAGGAGAAAAAAAGTTAGTAATGTTAACACTTTAGTATGAAATATAGGACCGGGAAAGGATACATCTAGATCAAAGTGCTCCACTACGCACATGACTGCCGCACACATGCAATTAACAGGCTTACCGCTTACCATAGTTAGTTCTAGAGAATTTAATATGCAAAGGAGGGGCATTCCTGAGGTTGCGATTGCGACTATTGGTTCTGAAGGACACCCTGCTACGGAGTTCCGAAGACTCAATCTTGGAGTTCAGGAGCTGGTGGATAAAAATTATATCGGTTTTACAAGGAAGTCATGGCAAAAAGATTAAGCCGTTCACGATACGGTGGAAAAATCATAGGGCCATTCCAAGGGAGATCTCTAAGCGCAAATCTAATAAACCTGCACTGAACAGACTCAATACGACCAATGTGGACAGCGTAGGAAGGATTCCATACCTGCGGTGCGTGTTTAAGAAGTGGTTGGACGAACGAGTTATACAATATTAAGGAAACTTGAAGATCATAGAACTCTTTGGGCCAGGGTTTAATGAAACGCAGCATGGAGTTGCCCCCCGAAGTAGCATAATTAATGTGGGAAACAAAATCATGCTCCATCTTCTTAAAAATAGCTTAAACCAATGCTACAGACATTGAAACATAAAATTAGGCTGAGATTTTTAATTTTGATTTTCGACCCAAATTTCCCCATATACAGCGGAAAGTTAATAATTGCAAAATTATGTTTTTTACACGCATATAGAAAACATGTAATCAATGTCGGTCGGCTAAGTGTTAATTTTAAAACACATGAAAAAGTTTGAGAAGTCGATCAGAAATTTTGTGGAATTCATTCAAACGTTCCAGAAGCACCCTTTTGATATCTTTTAAACGTACGTAAACAAGTGAACAAATAAATCAGTTTTGAATAGATACTTTCTAATACTCCTATCTGTTATCAAAATTTCAAAATCTTTTCATTTTTTACACTTACTTAAACCATTAATTTGGAAGCTTCTGCTATGGAAATTAATTATGGTAACAATAAAGAGGCGTACTGAACTTCGTAACTGATATCACTTGTTAAAATTCATCAGTTACATATCTGATCAAAATAAGATACTTGAAATTCTTACATGTCCACGTCAGGCTAGTGTTTAAGGCATGCCAATGCTCATCACATCATCTTTTTTTCATGGCCGTCCATTGACCGGTCACAGGCAACTTTTCAATTTGGTATGTCAAGGAAGTCATGACAGCGACGGTAACCTGCAACCGGCAGGCCACATAGCGTTTTCCTGCGAAGTTAGGCTCATGCGAAATGCGATAGTTATCAGGCGCAACAAGTTTTATGCAAATTTATTGGGGTCTCACTTCATTCCTCAAGACATTGTGGCGTTCTTGAGAAAATAATTTACTTTTCTGGCAAATGACAGTGCGTGTGGGTTAATAGAGATCGTGGTGTGGCACGTTAAGGTAGGTAATCGTGCAGCTCTTTTTATTAGCCACGTGCTTTTACTGCTGCCACGTACGATGCTTTTGCAGCATCGAGCGGTGTCAAGTACGTGACTATTTAAGTCATTGAAGGATTATCGCTTTGGTTGAGAATGGAAAATCTTTGGAAGTTTCTTTAAAATTTGAAAAACTTATCGGCAACAATTATTGCATAAAAAGAAAACGTGACTAAAGCCATCGTACCTGGCCGCAGTGGAAATTTTAGTTTTATTATTATTGGCGTTAAGCAGTTTTTACTGCATCACTGAGCTTCATAGGCATTCCCTTCTTAGTTATCTTTCAGTTGTCCATCCATGCATAAAATCTTCGAATTGTATAAGAAACTGTTATTTGGCTTTATGTTCGAAAAGATTTAAATTCCATTTGATCGTGGCCCATTGCTTCGCGTATTCATATGGGCATTCATACGTTACGTAGGTACCATTGCGGTCAGAGCGAAGTGTTCTCGTGCCCATACCAAATCGGTCTGAAATTACAATCGGCCAAATCGTAGCCAATATTTTATGTTCTAAATCGGGCGTTAAATCTACATCTCATGGTCAGCCCTTAAGGCATTTACTCCTTTCGTATCTAAAAGGTAACGTGAGCAACTATCGTCAATCGCGTTGTGAATTTTGCATAAAATGATATGATTCGTCCCGTCCCGTCTATGCTTCTTGCATGACTTGAAAATGTTTTCACTGGCCTGGCCAGCTTTAACTAAAATTACATAATCACATATCAAGGCGAAAGAGCTCTTCGATTAGGTATGCCCGCTTTGTTACCTGCCCTTTCTGATCTGATTCTGTTTTGACGTTTTCTAGCAATTACCCATCTACTTTTATAGTAATGTGGCCGCATTTAGAAGTGATTACGAAGAATTTACTATATTTCATGATCTGAGCAGTGATTGACTTTTAGGACTTTGTTCTCATTTTTATTGCTAAGTAGGTTTCACAAAACTTTTATTTGAGATTTATTATGTATCTAGTTTGCCAATCAGATATCCAGTAGAAAAGAAATACAAGGTAAAAACATCTTAACAACTAGGTGGAAGGTTTTTATTAGGCCATATTTAAAAAATGTTGGTGGTTTTCTTCTCTTTTTAGGGATAGAAAATCCTTTAATTAGGGCACTGTAATTAAGAACACATAAATTACATGCAACATGTAATTCGTAGTACTGTATTTTGAAAGAATACAGAGATTGTTATTTTGAGATAAATTTTATGATATTGGTGGTCCAGTGGAAAAAATTTGCAAAAGGAAATTCGGATTCAAAAAATATGATGACGTGCTATGTTTCAGGTACCTTACGAACCAAATTTCAAATTTTCGATATTATTTAAACAGCTATTCCGAGAAAATTTCAATAAAGGAGGATTAATAAAACGAGAATACCAAAGTGATCCCAGATACAGAAAAATAGTTATAAAGTGTAAAATTGCGTGAACTGAGTTATAAGCTAAAGTCAAAAGACAAAAACAAACGAGTATTAGCTTACTAAATTTACTACAAACGCCATCTGGTTGGTGGACACAACATTATATGGTGGCTGATATAGTTTACTTTGACGCTCGCAGCAGGCAGGGGTCTGTGGAGCCATATGGGTGTCGCCTTTCTTTTTTATACGGCAGGCATATTATTAAGCAAGGACGTGTTAAAAGAAAGAAAAGTGAAGTCAGAAAAGAATCTATTAAAGTAAAAAGGTGTCGAAATTAGCTATTCTAGGAATATATTCTTATTTAAGGAGGACTTAATTGTTTTTTACGAAAGGCAGATTTTGCAGCGAGGACTAGCGAATTGAACAGACATTTGTACGAGTGCAAAACATCACGGAGAGTTACCACCAGCCAGAAAATTACACTGGATCAAATGGAGTTTAAGTGAAAATTGTGTAATTTTAGTTAGGAGTAGATAGGCTTTAGTATAGGCTCTGAATAAGAGAAGATATTGTGAATTTGTATTTTACGTGTTTGCACCTCTGTTACACATTACTCCCCACTAGAGGGAGAACAAGAGACAAGCTGTCTTTTCCCGTAATTTCGCAGATGCAAATAAATCTACGTTATATGTTATACCCGTCAACTATAGTTATTTAAAAGTTAAGGGATTAGATTTTAAAATACACCTTCTCGCCAGGGAGAAAATATTCTCAAATAAATAAAGTGTATCATTCCTACCCATCTTTCCCTATGGCTTTTATAAACAAAATCGAGAGCAAACATTTTCTCTCTTAGTATTCTGTAAAAGACACAATGGCTTAAATTAAAAACCATAATGGTGTCACCTCCCGGTTTTAAGGCCATTATTTCATCAAGAGCAATTGTATGTCTTAAGTATTATTTAAAAAAAAACCAGCTGATCTGCCTGAAATCACAGTTAGGAAGTTGCGTATTCTGCTTTTTGCCTATCAACGAGCTATTTTAGGGAGGGACTTTGAAAATAAAGGCAAAAAAATTTACTTATTCTTTTACATCATAAAAGATGCACTCCAATTATAGGTCTTATTAGAAAATGGCCATGGCACGTTGTAACATTTTCTGAAGAACATCGATGAGATACATATAAAGTGAATCGTAGGGGTACGAGTCAAAGGGGATGTATTGGAAACAAGGTCTATGAGTCACCTCTAAGAAGACACAGTAGATGAATATGAAACGCGGTGACTGAGAAAAGAGTATATTCGTTTATCATTTACCTTTTCTTTTGTAAAAACAAGCCAATTTTTGGTAAACGTAAATAATAGCTTATTAGAGTGTCGTAGCTGATTAAAAAAATTTATCCTGTATGGAATTTTCACTAAAATAATCAGACACAAAATTCTATCACTGAATTTAGTGTGAAAAATTTAATTTTAACTTTAAAGTAAGTATTGTGTCGTCAGCATAAAAACTTTTACAGTGGACACTACGAATCCAGTATCCAATAAGCACGAGCTTCCACATTGTCCGATATATGATTGACATTTATTGCCAGGGGTTTATAGATTATTTTATTTATTGGGTTCAAGCATGATTGGTTCGCATTAATTATCTGGAGCTAACATCAGCAGTAAACGTTGTTTGAACCAACTCCTAGGGAGTAGTTTTTTTGCCGCCAACTTTAAGTCAGCATTACTAATTAAAATTTATTAGACAATGAAAACAAAATGTAAGATTAAAATCAGGTCAGAAATATAAAAAAAAACAATGGAGCAGTAATTAATAGTAATAGCACTTAGTTTTATGCTTGAAATACATAGATCCCTTATTTCCTGTTTTTCCGGTCCTCTTACCTTTTACCACATCCGCCATATTCTTCATGAATTTACAATTTACCTTGCTATTCTAATACACGACAATCGAAGTGGTTGGTTTCTTCTTTTCTATCAATAAAGTACACCTGCATTGCTACAGCAATTTTGTTAGAAACTCCTGTGCGGTCATAATCATAAAACTTAATTTTCGAGTAATAATTTCTAATAGCTTCCATCCATTCTGTGTGAGCACTTCTATGTTGTGAGAAATCCAGACTTTAAAAGAAATCGAAGCCACATGATAAACCCGAGAGCATGATTTCTAGTAGTATCTCCGGTCGGCAACGGGCAAATCTTCAACCATTCCAATAAATCTACAGTAATTTCAATAAAAACGCAAATTACCTCATATTTAAGGTGAAATTCACTTTCGAATGAGCCCTAGCGAAAGCCGGATGAGCAGGTTTCAGCGAACTACTCCAGGTTGTGTGATTCCTGACGATCATTATTCATTTCAACTGAATACAAATTTCACATAATTGGTTCCATCATCTCTAAGGCTTCATCAATTTTGCTTTGTCCATAAAATTGCAAGGCACGACCATGATCTTCGCACATTTGCAGAGGATCACAACAGTCCCAATTGCAGAAGCGGTCTTGATCGGGGGATGAGTATCAAAGACCATTAGAGATTATTCAATTTACGTTAAAATCTTTTATTTGCTTATCATATTACTGTGCCCTGGCTTCAATCGCACAGCTAACCAGTGTTCGATTTATCCGCGCAGATCCGATCGATGGCGGCTTGCCTGAGGCCACATCATCGTTCCTCAATTCACGAATTCGATTTTACTTTTCCTTCTTCTAGGAATTTATTGTTCAATTGAATCGTGAGCCTCACATAATGAAGATCTTGTGATTTATTAACGATGAGATAATAATCTGGAAGCAGTTTACAACTGAAGTTTTCTTTGAAGCGGAAATTTAAAATATTTGCTTTATCGGCTACATTTGAACGGTTTCCGGCTTGTATCAACTGTAAACAGTAACTGTTCCGGATAACACTTAAGAGAAAGTGAAATTGAATAAGTACAGCAATTTATAGTGTGTTTGCTTTGCAGACAGTAGTCGACTCTAAAAGTGTTTAAGTGATAACAGAGTAGCTCCTCGATCTGCAGTTTCCTTGCCAATTTTTCTCAAGTAATCTGCAGAGTTTCTTGCTGAGGCTGAAGAGATACTTTCCGGAGAATTTAAAAAGCCCTACATACATGTTATTTGCTTAGGTGTCTCGGAAGAAAAGCTAACGCATTTATTGCATTTGGTTTTAATTGGATTTTACTCAAAGCAGCTGCAAAGGAGTATGGAATAAATTTTGAATATTTTGTAAGCAAAAATCTTTTTAAATCTTTTTAGATTTAAGTCTTGGCATACTTGTAAGATGCCTTAACTGTAAATTAGTGCGTTTGTTCTTATGTTTTCTTAAAGCCATCTGACAAGCTTTACCACAAATCCCAAGATCTGTATGTAGGTTAACGTTTGTTAAAATTATTAATTATATTTTTAAATTAATAATTATTTTGCTAACATCTCGTTTTTAGCATGTACAAAGACCTATTTTAGGACCACCATTATTCTCTCTCTCTCTCTCTCTCGTTAATAATGACATACTAAGTGCAATTGAGTCTTGTTGAGGACCATCTACGGCTTTATATTGCTACGTACTTAGGTCTGGTTGAGGATGGTGATGATAAGCTCACCGCTGTCGTACATTCTTCTTAATGATTTTTGCAACTCTATTGCTAAACATGAACATATATTAGGTATACTTCATATTCATCATCGATTATGCTTGATCAATTCCCTATAAACCACATCGATGCCGTTAAAAATCTTGGTGTTATTTTCAATAAAACCAAGACATGTTATGAACATGTAAACAGGATTTTCGTGAAAATATATTTTGTTCTGCGCCCGCTTTCTATGTTCTTATGTTATATTGATCCATCCACCAAAATTATGTTTGTGCAATAACTAATGCTATAATTATCTATGATTGTAAGACTTGCACGCGGATAATGGATTTAGTGTAATTGCAATGTCGACTTTAACTCACTTGGGATTTCGCAGGTACGACCACGCTTCCGCATGTATTAGTTCTGTAGTTTAATGTTTCACTGTAAATAATGTTTAATAATAAATATTAATGCTCTTTAAGACACTATTAAGCATAAATAGCGCAGAAATCTTTATAATAAATTTATGTTATACTTTCTGCAGGATCAAAAAAAGATATTATTATGGAACGATTTGTTAAAGTTTGTTTACCAGGACGGAAATTATTTTTGAAGTGAAACTTTTATAGCGAAGGTAGCGATAGCGAGTCAGAAAATTTTTGTAACGAAATTCAAAATGAAACGCTAAAGCGACAGCCGGCCGATCAACAAGGAGCAGCAAGTGTCGTAGTCAGTATTAGGATGAGTCAGCGTTTGCTTTAGCAGTGAATATTTTCAGAAAACTGTGAGTGTGATATGGCTCATTTTGATGCGCGAATTTATTGTCTGCATTTAGTAAACAGAACTCCTGCAATTTAATGTACAGAAATTACGAAAAATGACACGTTTGAAAATGCCGAGGCAAGGCGATTTTTTGTGTACAGTTTGTCGTTGAAAATAATAATTTTTAAAAAATATATAAACTGTTTTAATCAAAAATAATAATTAGTGAGAAATAGTTAAAAGTGGCAAAGGCATACGCTAAACAAGTTTCACTTCAACCGTTAGCTTATGGGATCATCAGAGCAGGGACGAATTTTAGAAAGGTGTTTGTGTTATTAAATTATTTAGTAAGATAATCATATTGTAATTATAATATTGATCCTTGTAAATATTTTTATTTTACATTAAGCCAATACTTATGTACTTTATTAAATTTAAGAAGTTGTTTGTTTTTATTTTTAGCTTATTTATGCCCATGTTAACGACCCTACATATTTGTATTTATGCAGTTCGTAAGAATTTGTCTGTTTTGATTAGGACTCCGGACGCAGTAGATCTACACCAAACTAGCAAATTCTTACTGCAAATTGTCCAGTCTCAGAGTAAATTTGGCACAATGAAGTGTGGTGATTATTAATAATTGTGTTTGAATTTGTTAGTACACAAAAATTCTAAAACCCATATTTAAATTTCCTAATATTAATTTTTTAGGAAAATGCCTAAGTAAAAATATTTTGCAAATGTAAGTGGATCATTGTCGACTCACTGGGCACTTGGCTTGCCTTTATGTGAATTATTTTGTATTTATTTTAGAAAAAAACAATTTTCAACTGCTGAAGTTGTAGAGGCAATAGAGATGTTAAAAGAAGGCAATACTATTCCTGACAATATTTATATAACCCCATCAAATGATAACTATGCTGACGTTGATATACATGTGGAAAAACACCTACCGAAGAAGGGTAAAATTCAAGTGGTGTCGAACTCAAAAACACAGCATATTAAATTGCAATAAAAATATAAAACTACCTCCGCTTACGTTATTATGTAATTTTTGAATTATTTCTTAGTTCAGATGTAGTAAATCATCTTGTAACACATAGGGTAGAGTATGCAGCACGGTAGAGTACGTGTTCTTTTGAATTTTATTACTTAAGTGGATATGTATCTGTTCCAAGGAGTATAATGTTTTGGAAAATTGTGAAAATGGATTGAAGTCGCAATCTTTAAACTTGTTTCGTAATAATAAAAATGTCTTATTGTCAATAATGTCAATGATGTGTGTACGACTTTGCTTTTTACTTTATTTTGAGTATTATAGTGTGAAAATTTTGGCGGGAGCCATGTCATAGATCAGCCCCCAAAAGTAATGCTAAAAGACGCAATGACGATTTTAAAAAAGTAATATAATGGCTATAATAGTTTATTCAATTCACTACTATTGACCAAATGTCACGAAATTTGATATCACTATTCTCCATTCTCTTTCTTACAAGGTACTTCACGAGAAACACGAATCTCAGGTGCTTTACGCATACTTATATGTATAGGTAAGTTTATTTCGGTTTGCATGGTTAATAACCCAGCCAGATATAAAAATCTTGGAAATAAAAATGAAAAGAAGTAAGACAAGATTCTTAACAAATCTGATTAACTTTCATGATGTGACATAAAAGAAATAAAAGGAAATTGGTATTAACTTCCGGGCGTCAAGCATTATGTGTTGGATATTTATTACAGTAATTTAAGCCAGAAGTGTCATTAACGTATAATCGCAATTCTACCACCATAAATGGCATCAGTCCGTTCGTAACCCAAAGGCTTTCTTATGTTACTACTGTGACAATCCGCAATTTAATTTATAATGTCCTAATTAACCACCTTTGTGATGTAAAAAAAAAGTCTTGTAAAATAAACTCATTAATTGGATGTGAAGGCATCAGGATGCGAAATCGATAATGGTTTATTGCACCGATTTATCTTCATTAGAAAATGCTTTATAAAGACTTGCAAGTGCAATATCATAGTAGGGAACCCCCCTTTCCGTCTATCTATCCATCTTATCAGAAAGAATGTATTGGAGTCGCGAAGTCAATATTATGTTACAATTTACACCGATTATTTTCCCCATGAACCCATTAAAAAGTATCACAAATTCTAGTTGAACGTGCTAACGAAGACCATCTGCTGGGATGTCGGAATGTGCGAAATAGCCTAAGCGTTAGAAGGCATAATTTCGCATAATCCAATCGCACCATTTACATAACAATCTTGCTAATTGAGAGATGGTGAAAATGCACGGACGCCTTATGCTGAAAATGCATGTTCGCCTGTTATCTCAGCAGCTCATAAATTAAAAATTTTCCTCACCATGGGAATGCAACCTAACACATTTTTTTGCAAGTTGATCTCCTTTCGCACTGAGAAAAAAGAAGAAATTTGCAGTCAATTAAGCCGCAAACATTTCATCGTCGTGCGTTCTCATTAAACGTTTGCACAGCTTTTTGCAACGCATATTAATTTACCTTCTTGATACGGAACATCACCTAT
>QYTT01091281.1:0-10095 GCA_006980735.1 Dasypogon diadema
ACTTATTATCAGCGATTTCAGTTTTTACTGAAGTACCACAAGGAACAATTTTGTTCCCTATTTTCGTTTTAAGTGACTTTAATTCGCTAAAAATTGTGCAAAAATTCCAAAAGTGACCAGACATGCTCTTCACTCCACTCACGTTTGTTAAAAGTGATTTTTCTTTACATAAATCTCTACATCACTCACTTTTTTAATGCATATATAGCCCCATGCAGTTTTCCAATTCCTATACACCTCTAGTGGACTTCCGTGATACTAGTGTTATGCCTTTTCTCTCAAAAGTGTTTTGTCGGATCTGGAAATTTTCTGAGTCCCTGGCAGTCTGAATTTCAGGATGATCACACCTCTTCGACTACTTCTGATAAGTGTTGGAATGGATCTTTACAGAGTATCTATTGTTATTTTACTAGTTTCCTCCAAGGCTTCCCACTCAGTGGATCACAACATTTTGTGTCTTAAAGTGAAATCTCTCGTCTGTGCATGAAATTCATAGATGGTTTTTTGGGGCACCATTCTCAGATTCTGGAGGTAAATGAAAATATATATCGACCAATTTATACTACTTGAGGTGTTCCCTAAGGCTCCATACTGTCTCCTATCTTATTAATGACTTCCTTTCATACCTTAAAAATGGCTAAGATTAACATGTAGGCGGACGACTATCGCCCAATTCTTAGAGGATGGGGCATCTAGAATTAATGAAGATTTTTGCACTGAAGTTTATTTGGTTGTATTTGAATTTGAAAAATTTCTTAGTTATTTGAAATAGTTGACGCTGATTTTCATTCGGTTGGCGTTGATTTGGTTGGTCTTGATTTTAATCTGGTTGTAGCTGTTCTTGAAACGGTTCCTTTTGAAGTGTAAATGCTATAGAACTGCAAATTTTTTTCGAATTCAATTTAGGACTTAGAATTTATTAAGTAACACCCTATCATGAAAGAAACACATTGACGCTGTTATTGGAAAAACTTATGGAGGTCTACGTAATCTGTGGTTATCAGCATTATATACACCACAATTGACAGGAAGTTGTAAGGCTCTTCTTTTTTCCATAGTACGGTTTAGAATTAAGATATGTACTTAATGTGGTCTTCAAATTGTGCAGTCAATATCTTTCCAATCTCTACCTTTTCTACCGTCGTGACAATACAGGAGTTTCCTTTTTAACAGTATTATTATCAAATTAGAACTGACATTAATTAAATATTCTGAACAGAAACTATTTAGATACTACTAGCGAAGCTTTTCTTTTGAATTCTACATAGAAATGTGTAATTTGTATTTATTAGGGTGTAATTTACTTAATCAATAGATTTCGATATTGACATAATATGATACCCTTTCTTCCCTTTTTAATACCAAAAAAACTCCGAAAGTAATATTTCCCAGTGTGGCAGAAGGTTTTCTCACATTTTATAATATTACAGTCTTTTGTGATATATTTACTACAAGAAGAAAATAGTTATTCCACTTCCATTACCCTGGAATGTCACACCTTATACCCGAAACAAAAGACACCAACAGTTCTATTAACACACCAACTCATTAATAGACATTGCAATTGGATTACCTCACCATTAAAATATCATCGGGAATTATCTCATCCATGTGTCTGACTTCATTCAGGATATGTTTGCTCTCGAATTGTTTGCAATTAGAAGTAATTCCATAAATTACCCCGATGGTATGCGATGACATCTTTCCTGGCATTAGCTGCTGGATGCTTTGTTTGCCTCAGCTAGGTCACTAAAGGAATTATTTTAATTACCACACAAATCATCATCACGCAATGTCCAAAGCTTACTTGATAGCAACTATTTTCACTCAATGAAAAATGCATAGAATATCGCACATCCTTTTGAAAATCATAATTTAATTCCTTCATAACAGCCTTTCATATCCTTTCACAGCTGTCGAGCAGCAGGAAAGGATGCAGAGACAGAACTTCCCATAATTTACTTGTACTTTAAATTTAATTTTCGTGGAATGGAATTTCTTGGGGGAATTTATTTAAATTAGCATAAATCCACTAATACGCCCAAAGAGTAGGTACTATAGTTACAAAAGGTAAATTAAAAGGTGAATAAGCATATTGTGAGCACGAAAACTGAAATTAATTAAAATTTTGTTTATGAGCAGAATTTACGAAAACTTTCAAGTTCATTTGCCAAGTTCACTTTGTACTCCAGAACACGGATACATTCATTCCCGAAGAATTAGGAAGTTTCCATCGCAGGTAGAGACGGATGACACATTAGTGCTCCGCAGGGAAGGATTGCCTCATGCACAATCATTTGGATTTAGGCACAATGCCAAATTTTAATTAAACTCTAATTTCTAATGGGAAACTTATTTTCGTTGACAATGGAGTAATCAAGTTGCGCAATTAACGAATTTATAAATTCAATAAATTTCGGTTTGATGTCGGTACCTACCAACACTACATTTTCGCCAACTGTGGAGTTCAAGAGATGAAATTATTCAGGAAGTTTGGTTTGGAATAGAACAGAGCACCCCAAGAGAGTTTTGTTATTCTATACCGTCACAATTAATAAAGTTTTAATAAGCGCTTCAAGTTACATGAAATGATCCAGGGAAGGAAGAATGATGATAGGGTCTTGGATATACTCTTCCATTCATAGAGTGGTTAGTTTGAATAGTTTCTGCTTCAGGGGAAATTGCATTAGATTCATTCGAGCACATGCAGCAGTTTGAATTGTAACCAGTTTGAAATTTTAAATAATAAAAAAGTATAGCATTCAGGAGAGGAAATTGAAGAAGTTACTAAATTTTGAAGGATATTATCATTATTAAAATCAAAATTGTTGGGAAATAACTTAAGAAAATTACAAATACAACGCACACAGCGATAGATAGACCAAAGTCTGCGTCTTATCATGAATGATGAGGCTTACTCTCTTAATAAGCAAAATCGCCGTAGAAATCCCTCAAGCCAATGAAGAATAACCTTTATATTTGGATGGTGGTATATTATTCAGGTCAAGATTATTTCTGTAGATCGATAGGCAATTCGATTTAACAAGATTTAGAATTAGATTGTTTCGTGCCGACCAGTCATAAATTCGTTTAAAGTCACCATTCATTCTACATACACAATCGTCCAATAGGTCTGCTAAGATACAATTGAACATCATCAGTATAAATATGAATGGATACATCCTTAATGACAGCTGGACCAAGTATAGACCCTTGTGGGACACCACAGCTAACAGACATGTTGTTAGAGAGTTTATTTACGTACTGCCTACGCCCAAGTAAGGATTGTCAAATTGTCATTATCCAGAGCTTCATCGATATATAAGGTAACTTTTATCATACTTGTTTTACAACTGTGATGCGGACGAAATCCAGACTTCCAAGATATTAGTAAGATAGCTAATGGATCGACTGAGTCAACGATTTTTATGGTTTCCACTTTGTGTATATGCTCAAAACAAACAAATAACCTACTGTCTGGTAAGATTTTTCATATTGTATATTTCGGTTTTTTTTCTTGCATTCTGTTTTAGGAAATTAAGAGAAAATAAAAACGTTCGTTTCGTTTTAAAAGGAAAAATTAAACAAAAGTAAAAATTCACAAAAACTCCTTTATATTTTTAATATCGCACTTTTCTCTCAATCCTCTAACCAGATTTATTTCTCTTATCCTTTCAGCTATGGCTACGTCATCATATTATAGAATGCTGGTAAGTTTGAAACTCTAATCCAATTATTTCTGCTGTTAAATTCACCTCTTGGCAGAGAGGCATTCCAAGCAATTTCAATTGGAGAAAGTTCTTAAGCCAAAGCAGCAGACAGAGGATATCATCTGAATTGCGGCACATTCTATTGTCATCTATGCACAGCAATAATCCTCAACGTCCCCCTATCTTTTACTTGCATGCAATCCAGCCCATTCCATATTTGTTTCTTGCTTGGCTGGCAGCACTAGAAGTATAGAGAACTGGGCGCGTTCAACTGTATATGCCCTCTGGGTCGTTGTCTGTTTATTTAATTTGAATTTGAATGCGCCTCCTCACTTACTTTTGAGTTATTCACAAATTTCATCAGGGGCCATTGTTAAGAGAAGTTAAATGGAAAAAAAAGGGAAAAGGCGAAAAGTAAAAAGAAAAAAAGTGAAAAAAATAAATAAACAGAAAATTCAACTCGTGATTTTAATAAAACGCGACAGTACGGGCACATTCAGGCGTTGCAGATAAACTGTTTATTCAAATTATTTTAAAAATTTCCCGGAGGGGGGCGTTGAAGCGCTTTCATGGTCTCCCCTTGCGCGCTTAATTCTGTCCTCCAACGGAAAATTACTTTTGCGGTTTATACCTTTCGTCGTCTGGTTTTTACGACCTTCGACGCAAACATTTGCTCTACAGATAATACTTATTGTAAATATTTGCCGGAATGTGGTCGACAAACGAAGAATTATTGGCATCCCGGCAAATAGTGGCCAACGACCCAACGACATAAGCTTTTCGTCATTGTAAGCAATTTAATTGACGTGTGTCACTGATTATTTAAAGTTGCAGTCGTGATTTCTGTTCAGGATTTGTGTTTGCAAGTACTTTTCACAATTATTGCTGCCAATGGAAATGAGGTCAGTCTTGAAGTATGACTTGTCCGACGCCATCAAATCAGTGGAGTTGAACTCCTCTGATGGAAATTTATTTTGAAAGTGATTTTTAATGGGTCTAAATCGATAATGCCTCTCACTGCAATGTCCATCAGTTATAAAATATTTACTGTCCCGGTTAGATATTTAAATCTGTACATATGAAAGCTGTTGCTGTCAATAACTCGGAAATTTAGAGCCGTGCCATTTTTCAAAACTATTTACCCCACTCAATTGGAATGAGCTTCTGAAACGCCTGCGAACCAAATTTATGAACACGAACTATGCGAAAAGACTAGTATACCCTCCAACTAATTGATAAGAGGGTAGCAATTCAATTTTATTTATTGCAGGGATTTTCAATTTGTTTTCATTTTTATTGAAGTAATTTTTTTTTCCTCTTCCTAACTGAATCTCCCCCAAAAATTTTATTATGATTGATGATCTCTGACCCCTGCCAGTTTACGTAAATATGTAAGAAGGGTGGATGGTCGTCGGTTTCAATCAGTGCGATACCATCTCCTTTTTTTCTTCTGCCTGCAATCCACCGAAAATACATTCACAAAACCTTGTCCGATTCTATTTACAAATAGACCCGAATGGATAGTGGGTCTTTTGAAACGCGAACAATTCATTAGTGCTCTTGAACAAAACTTGGTCCTTGCAAAAAACAAAAAAAAACCTAAATGGGCCGCAATTAGTTGTTTAAAAAGGGGTGCTTTCAATTGAAGGATTTGTGGGTGGCTGAAAGAACCTTTTTAAATAATAAGTTTCAGTTCCCTCTGCCAGAGAGAAGTTCTTCAAGATAGAAAGAACTGACTGTTTATTCAAAATACCTTTTTTCTTGATTACGATTATCTATCCCAGGGACCCTGGAACCTTTCTTTTTTTTAAAAAAGATAGAACATTGGGCAAAGGATCATTGTATTCTCATCCATAATTCACCACGCTGACGAGACTGGAATTGTTGGTGTGTATATCTTTACCAATTGTAATTAGAATTTACCTTTTTCACCCTTTCTACTTACTTCAAACTTTTTGGAGGAGTAATGACTTCCGATGACTTTGTACAAGAATTTTCTGGGTTTTGTAGTTTCACCGCCAGATTTAGGGATAAGGTTTAATTGGTCAGAAGTGCACTACAACCATTCAAGTTATACTTGAACTTGTTTAATTAAAGAAAGAAACTTTTATATCTGAACCAGTGCACTTTTTTACAGTATTTGAGTTATATTGTTATGTTATACGGATGTAGCAAAAATGCCACTACAAATTCAGGGTAGGGAGTTGTCAATTTCAAGTCAGTTCAAACTAACTAAAAAAGTCTAGTTGGATAGTGCAGCTGAATTCCATAACCCCACCTTCCTGCTTAACTCACTAGCTCTCCTCGGTCAAAGGATGGAGTGACTTTGGAGAAGCGTCAAACGTCTTTACTGTATTCATTGTACAAATCTTTAATTTTAAGTAATTTTAAATATACTACAGAGAAAATTGGCTTCTTCATTGAAATTATGATGTCGAAAAATATGACAGTTTTACAAGACATTGTTAAGTGACGAATATTTCCCACAAAAGGGACCGAGGGATATTTTTATATCTTCAAACAGGTTCATGAGAAACGGCAGGGTAGCTGCTGGAATCTTCTCTGAAGGCCTAAATTTGACCTGGGGAGATGTACTTGGGTTTACCATGCGGTAATCTATTGTTGAGTGTGGAGGGAACACACAGAGAACGAAAAGGCCAAGCCCACTGGCCCAACGAATCCTCTTCGTTGGCTTGGTATGTACGCGGCATAAGGGAATCGTCAACGTTTACCGTTTTTATCAATCATTTGCTTCTGCCGACATCAGAAAATAGAGTTGATTAAACGATGCATTAGTTTTACCTTTTCAAGCGAGTACCTCAAGGTTCGATTTTGAATACTTTGCTTTTTAGTCGGATCATAAATGTCCGTCTTCAGTAAGTTTTCCTCGTCAATATATAACTATTTACAGGTACTAGATTGAACGCAATGCTTCGTTACTGTATACTTATATAGGGATGAAATAAAATCTATGTGTGCCAAAGTTAAAGACAATTCCTTAGTACCACTTCGAACAGGTTATAATCCTCATAAACCAGATAAGGTACAATTTTCTTCAGAATTTTACCATTTGCACCACCTGTATAAATTATCTCACAAACTCTTCATAGCGTTCAATAGCCCATGTAGCCCAGTAATATCTACCCCTTTTTCTCTTACATCTATCCATCCCACCGCAGATAATTCCAATCGAACTTTGGTGTTAATGGGGGTGGAACAAACCTTCATATGAGATGTGACTGCTAAATCTTTAAAATTCAACTCCTCCCCACTCCTATATTGAAAGCTATTTACATATACGTTATCAGATAGTTGTATTTATCCTCTTCCTATTGAAACCATCCGTACGTCCGTACGTCAACACAACAGCTAGACCATCTAAAATGTAAAGAACTATAACTCATCCTTTGTACTGAAGGTAAGCGCAGTTCATGTCGACCTATACTAAAAGATTGCCCTTAACACTTATTTCCAACACGCCATATTTTGTCTCTATATCCGGCCTAGGGGAATACGGAGACAAAAAGCCTTGTATCTCTTTGTAAGTTTTGCACTTGGCTAAATGTCCATTTTTGATGTCATCGCATACGCTGCGTTTCGACGGTACCTCCTCTTGCTTATTTTTCGACTATTGCTCCCCAAACCATTCACCCAAACCTTCTCTTCGTTAATATATTGTCTTTTAGTTTCCTTTACTTTTTGTAATAAAATTTTCTGGAATAACAATCGCATAGGGTTTGGGAACACACATGCCATCCATTTGAGGTAACGATTTACACCTTTATTTTACTTTCATGCGAAGAAAATTAAATTGCCAGGGGAAAAGTTGGGTCGTAGATTTTGATACAAATTTTGATTACAAATGCCAACAGTTAATAATTAGATTTTACCTAGCACAGCGTTGCACTCTCATAAGCAATCAAAATAAAAATTACTAATTGTTATCAGGTGAACATTTTGTGATTAGTTGGAGTAACATGAGATTAGTGTTTCCTGTTTCCTTTCTGTAACCCCATAAAAGCAAGGAAGGAAATAAAAGCTCGCCGCAACATCGTCGGTGGAGCATTACATGCCTCAACGCTTAAAATCGTGTAATTGATAATTAGTTTAGTTTTACAGGAAATTAGGTCAGCAAAAAGGTGCCTTAACACACGTGCAATTAGCCATTAAATTGCGCTGAAAATAGAAATAGTGGCGAACCCAAGTTGAAAACGGTGGTAAGACCATTTTTAACCCGCTAAATGTTTCCCAGCCAAACAATTTATGTTTACAATCGACTCGCGTGAACGGATACATCAAATATGAATTTTATAATAATTATCTACCCTACAATAATATTGTTCCATGTGTAAGGCCCATAATCCGGTAAGACTCATTTTAACTCAGTCAATTTGATGCCCAATTACTGGGATCTCATTGCAGTGGAGCTATAATGATGCCAAAATTACATTCCCAGAATGTGAAAATCTGCACGAACCCTGTACGGTTTGCTGGCAGGCTTATTTGCCAACTTTTCCTATGTACTACTAAAAAATGATGCGGGTCTCTGTCTGGTTTGAAACCCGTTGACCTCAGAATTTTCACACATGTTATTTTTGCAGGAGCACCACTTTTGAAACTAGCTCGAAATTGTTTTGCAGCATGGAATTGTACAGCGGGGGGTAATATGTACCGATTTTCTAGTGCTTAAATTTGTATAAAAGCTATGCTATACGAGCACCATTTTCAACGTGGGCAGGGAAGTGAAACCTTCCAATGAAAAGGAACACGCGAAAAAGTTGGTGTGCCAGTTTTATTGCTGTAAACAAAAAATGGTCTTATTTTCTTTTTCACCCTTTCTACGTTAATCAATATTTTTGATAATTTACTTTTGCACAAATTTTGTATATTTCGTGTTAGAATAAAATAATTACAGCTGTAACTCCGAAGCATTTAATTAGTACCTGTTGTATTAAATATTAAATAACCATTCTCACGGAATGATTTCAGGTGAAAAGCTGTGCTCAAACACTTTACACTCTTACAGGGTACTTTTATTAGGGTTACTGGAACCGGAAAAGAAGATGTTCTTGGTGAAAATTATTACCCTTACCATACAATATGCGGTAAAATTCTTGTAAACCATTTAAACAACATTCCTAAATATATAATCTAGATACCTGTAGTGTATTATACTTTTGTAACCTTTAATACTTACTTCATTTAAAACTTCCTACCTAAGTAGAGTTTTTCTTTCAAGTGAAAGGATCTTTTAATTACCTACCTGGGCTTTTTCTTCTATAACGACTAAATCCCATGGCTAATAGGCTAAAATAAAAAAAATGTTAATGTGTCCAGGAACTAAATATAAATTATCTCAGTTTTATTCGAGGACAAATACAAATTTTCCTAGAGATTCTTGAATGCCATTATTATCAGGTCGTTTAGAAAATCTTCAGTTCAAGGAAATTGTTTAGGAAAAACCTCAATATTAAACTGTAGGTCATATGTACACGCGTAAATTGATGATATTCTAAGTGGCAGCAGTTTCAGTTTCAGAAATAGTTTGCATTTAGAGGTGTGAAACAAAAATTTTGTGCTCTCGTTTTGCCATTTTCTGATAATACGATGAACCAAAAAATTAATAAAATTAAAATAAAATTCTCTAGTCGAACACCTCCAACATTGTCATCAATAATCTCTGTTATCTTACCCCTTGCATTACTAAATCATTGATGCTAGAGACTTCTGTTATTCTTCGATGAAATTATTCATTATCGTGCTAATCAATTGCTCAATTTTGTACTGGGAAGTTACACATGAAAAAAGATGTAAATAAAAAGGTTCTCTAATTTTCTTATGATTTATCGAGTAAACACTCAACACAAATAAAATCCTTCATTAAGAGAAAGACAAAAGAGTTTAGATACAAATAATAAGATACGCAAATTTACACACCAGTTTTTTATTCTTTTTATTGCTCCTTTAAACTTTACCGGGGTAGGAATATGTTTGCATAGAAGAGTATCACATCACTTACCCTTCATTGAAAATTCCGTGGATCTAAGCCGTGTCTATTAGCTGATAACCATAATTGAGTTTGTTCGATTGAAAAAATTGAAATATTTATTTAAGACTGATTTTCTTTTGATATTTTTTTTTGTAGTCGTACATTTTTTATAGTGACTTCTGGCGAACAGTGCTCCTTTAACCCATACCGCGGTAGGAATATGTTTGCATAGAAGAGTATCACATCACATACCCTTCATTGGAAATTCCGTGGATCTAATCCGTGTCTATTAGCTGATACCGATAATTGAGTATTTTGTTCGGCTGAAAAAATTGAAATATTCATTTAAAATTGATTTTCCTTTTCTTGCAATCGTACATCTTTTATAATGACTTC
>QYTT01091281.1:10115-27813 GCA_006980735.1 Dasypogon diadema
CCATTTAAACAACATTCCTAAATATATAATCTAGATACCTGTAGTGTATTATACTTTTGTAACCTTTAATACTTACTTCATTTAAAACTTCCTACCTAAGTAGAGTTTTTCTTTCAAGTGAAAGGATCTTTTAATTACCTACCTGGGATTTTTCTTCTATAACGACTAAATCCCATGGCTAATATGCTAAAATAAAAAAAAATATAATGTGTCCAGGAACTAAATATAAATTATCTCAGTTTTATTCGAGGACAAATACAAATTTTCCTAGAGATTCTTGAATACCAATATTATCAGGTCGTTTAGAAAATCTTCAGTTCAAGGAAATTGTTTAGGAAAAACCTCAATATTAAGCTGTAGGTCATATGTACACGCGTAAATTGATGATATTCTAAGTGGCAGCAGTTTCAGTTTCAGAAATAGTTTGCATTCAGAGGTGTGAAACAAAAATTTTGTGCTCTCGTTTTGTCAGTTTCTGATAATAGAGGAAATTTGTTCAGTACTATCAGCTTTCTAAGCATATCGTTTAATTACCCTCGTGTGTGTACTTTTCAAGCACAAAACGTGTCATCTTTTAAGCTTCTAGATTTTGAAAAATTCTGGATAAACAGTGGAGTGTATTTTCAGTATATAACTGACAGAGTGAGTAAGATTAATTTCATTTCATAAGCTAGCTAAAAAGATAGGAGTATTTCCAAATAATATTGTTAAACAGCAACAGAGTGTGAAATTTAATGAAGTGAAAAAAAAACATAAAAACGTGTTCAAAAGGCAAGAAAACTTTAAGAAAATATCCGATCATATTCGGTTAGACCTTTTTCATTGTAACTTGATACTCTTTTCAGTAATTTACCAATTTTGTTATTTTACTTTTCTTAACTTCATATACACTGCACTGATCATTTTGTTATCATAGTCCTAGAAATACGATTATTCCTGAATACAAATTCATGAATTACTCTTTGATACATTATTCTTTCATTGAATCATTGATGGAAATGTACGGTTTCATTTAAGTATTAAATTTTTATTGTCGTAAGAAACAAACACGACGAACCAAAAAATTAATAAAATTAAAATAAAATTCTCTAGTCCAATACCTCCTACATTGTCATCAATAGTCTCTGTCATCTTACCCCTTGCATTACTAAATCATTGATGCTAGAGACTTCTGTTATTCTTCGATGAAATTATTCATTATCGTGCTAATCAATTGCTCAATTTTGTACTGGAAAGTTACAGATGAAAAAAGATGTAAACAAAAAGGTTCTCTAATTTTCTTATGATTTATCGAGTAAACACTCACACAAATAAAACCCTTCATTAAAAGAAAGACAAAAGGGTTTAGATACAAATAATAAGATACGCAAATTTACACACCAATTTTTTATTCTTTTTATTGCTCCTTTAACCTTTACCGGGGTAGGAATATGTTTGCATAGAAGAGTATCACATCACTTACCCTGCATTGAAAATTCCATGGATCTAATCCGTGTCTATTAGCTGATACCGATAATTGAGTATTTTGTTCGGCTGAAAAAATTTAAATATTCATTTAAAATTGATTTTCCCTTTCTTGCAATCGTACATCTTTTATAATGACTTCTGACGAACAGTGCAGTGACATTGAAGACAATACTAATGATAGCAGTGATAAAGGTTTTGACTTTGACAGTTTTACTGATGGAAACCAAAGTGCTAATCTACGTGATGACACTTCAACACTTTCTCTTGTAGTGATATTATTCCTATGAAAAAACGATATGTGCCAAGAAAAGTAATGAAGAGGAAAGTGATCAGGAAGAAGTTGAATCAGAAAGTGATGCATTAACTTCGGATGATAGTTGGATGGATGTTGGTGAAACAGCTGAACTCCTCTTTATATTTGATTTCAAGGGTCCCAAACTCAGAGATCCACAACTAAATCAGAATCTTCAAAAACTTGTAGAATTTTTTCGGTTATTTTTCACGAATTTCCTAGTTGATAACAATGTAAAATGAAACATGAAATTTTCACACCAATAGTATAATCAACTTTGTACAATAAAATCACATTTTTAGAGAATTTTCTCATGGATATTTGCTAATAGGTATTTCAAAAAAAAGCTTCCAAATTCAAAGCATTAAAAATGACTATCTATAATAATTAGTTGCCCGAATCGAAATGGAATTTAGAATAGATAACATTCCATTAATCGAATATTGGAAGAACCTTAAAAATATAGTGTAATGTTAAAAATTTGGTATGTACTCAGGATATTACTGTGTACAGATGATAAATTTCTATTTATTGATCCTTAATATTAACAGTTTAATATCCATAGTTTGCCCCCTTAATTTTGTGTACTCATTGGATATTCAATTAAACCCCTATGGGGATATCACAGACCGCATGATTAGAATATAAAATGATCAAACTTCCAAGATTAAATTAAATTAAATTGTCTTTATTCAATATTTCAAGTAAAAAAGGACTCAAATGGAAGTAATGGAAATTAGTTAATTGAGGGGTACCATGGAGCTTCCTATTCTCATTTCTATTCACGTTAGTCTTCAGTTGTAGCCGGGATGCATTGCACATATTAATAAAAGAATGGAGACTCGTCTCCGAAGACTTAAAAAATTATCAGGGTTTAAGGTTCTCCAAAAGGAGGAAATGATCGGCTAACAATTCTTTCTATCCAAAAATACTATGGGTTTTCTATTAAAAAAGACACCCAGAATTCTTCCACATACAAACGGCAGATGAGACCAATCATGAATTGTGAAAGAGCAAATTCTTGGTATAAATACCAACAATAAAAATCATAGAAAAAACAACATTTTCACATGCCAAAAGCGTTTAAAGACGGTTTATTTATTAAATAAAAACCGAAAATTGATTTTTTTTCATTCAAAGTCTTTTCTTTTTGAATAGCACTACTTCCACGCTAGTGCTCTAACACTCCCTGGCATTACATTACATTTGTTAATGCTATTCGTATTCAACCCAACTGCACAATGCTACACAATTGTGCAACACTTCCTTCTTAGACTTTGCCATGTACATTTCGAAACAGTTCCCGCAAGTATCCTTAAAATAGCCTTCTGGGGTGTATGCTACCAAAGTACTTGACTCGCACCCCCAGGACTAAGATAAAACAGACGATTTGCTAAAAATTTGTTCTATCCACTTTTTCGTTACATGAAATGTCTGGATTATTGTATAAGCGCTTTGGATAAATTAAAAATACAATTTAATGAATTTTTCATCATCCAGTCAGGGAGTCTTACGTAGATTGCTCCATAAATGACTGGGTCCTCGCTTCTGCTGTATGTAATCTAGAAAATTATTTTTATTTCAATCAACATTTCCTAATGAAAGGTAGGACTACAAAAACGGCTTTCATCGCATTCACGCGAATTTTGCACATTTTAAGTTCGAAAACAAAAGCAATTGAAATGAATCACGGAATAAATCCGCCTTTAGATGGGAAGGGAAGTGTAAAATAATTCCAGACGGAATTAAGGGCCAAAACCATTCTCGCTCATTGTTGTCAAGTCCATTCCATGTAACCAGCTTGTACTGGTAAATGACTCCACTTTTACTAATTACCTCGAAAATAACAAATTAAATCCATAGCTGAAAGCAAACTGCTCTGTTTACCACCGAGAAACGACCCCGAGGTTATTTACGCGCAAATCACAGCCGAAAAATGAGCAGTTGAGGTGGTGATAAATGTTACTGAGCCCTAACTTGGAGGCGGGTATGAGCTTCTTTTTTAGTATCTTCCATCTCGTCCAGGCAATAAAAATCGCAACAAAAGCGTTCGTCTTACAAAATCGTTTATCAAAGCCTTTAACGGGCGCAATTTTAATATTTACCGCCTACTTAATGGTGTCTAAGATACACGTCTTGTTGCTCAGTTAACGAACTTGCCCTCCAGATAATTTAATAATTGACTCTTGGAACATTATATATACGTGCCCAGCCCAGCCCCAGGCCTGGAGCTGCGAGGGCGCTATTGTTTCAGCTGACCCTTGAGCCTCGACTGGGGGCCACAAGTCGACTGAAATCATTAATCGGTGTCGAAATTCATTAATGCTAATAATCAGACATCATTAGCTTGGAAATAGTAAAATATTCTGAATTAACCAAGGAAAACGGCCTTGCTGGCCAACCCTTTTCCCCAGAACAGAAGAAATTGAGACTATAATTCCACCCCCATTACAAGACGCCATTAATCACAGCTAAATTTTTTCTTTTGTTTTTTTCCTTGCAGAAAGTTGCCAGCGATACTGGCCTCTAACCACTGCCGGCACATTCCTCAAAGGAAGCACACCGAATGTACTTGTGTAGTACGCCAAAGGACGAAGCAATTAATCAAAGCGGGATCTCATCGAAAAGAGAGGAAAAGTGGAGATAGGAGGGCTGTCCGTTCACAAGACGTATACAAGCAACGCTCTAGAATTTCACCTATTAATCTTCGTAGAGAGCAACAGCATCCAGGACTAAGAGCTAACAAAAATCGTACGCTTTGATACCCCAACCATTTAGCCTTAATCAGAATGGGTTGCGGCACCAGTAAGAGGGAGTCCATGTTTAATCCGGTCCACTTTGTAGTCGTTTTGACGTTGCTCCTACTGGTTGCTGTGAGTGGAGACGAGGAGGACTGGCAGGAGAAGTGCCCCATATGTCACTGCAGCTGGAACTCTGGAATGAAATCGGCTGACTGCAAAAATAAAAGCTTCACCAGCATTCCGACGGAACTCAGCTCCCAGACCCAGGTGCTAGATTTATCTAATAACGTAATCCCTGAAATCAGGCGGAACGAGTTCTATGATTCAAACTTGGAACATTTGCATAAAATCTTCTTAAGGAACTGCACCCTGCAGTCATTACATCGGGACTCATTAAAGGGATTAACGATCCTAATTGAATTGGACTTGTCGAATAACTTGATTCAAACTCTCTATCCAGGAACATTTAATGGTCTGGAGCGATTAAGGAAAGTTCTCGTCAACAACAATGAAATAGAAGTTCTGGAGGATGGTCTCTTCCAGAATTTGTCGTACCTGCGGCGGATCGAGTTTAAAAACAATCGCATTAAGAGAATTGGGCTTAACACCTTCTTCAATCTAACCACACTGAACTTCATCTATCTGGACTACAATCGATTGTCTGTGGCACGGAAGGAGGCGTTCGACAAACTTCCCGCCCTGAAAGAGTTGTCCCTCACAGAAAATCCATGGAATTGCACATGTGAACTGAAACTATTTAGAGATTTTACGTTCAGCAGGAACTTCAACAAAACAGAGAATTATTGCCTGGAACCAGAGCAATTGCGGGGAAAATCTTGGTCAGATGTACCCAGTGAACATTTTGCATGTCGGCCCAGAATTGTGCAGCCTAGGCACGGTATAACACTGCAAGCCACAAGCGAGAATGTCACACTCACCTGTCGCATAAAAGGGTCCCCCAAACCGAATGTTTTCTGGATTTACAACAAGCGCCCAATTAATTTGAACGACCACCGCCTGCAGATACGGAATTCAATCGAGCTAAGTCACCGGGAGTATCTGGACTTGTTAATATCAGACCTGACCATTTATGGGGTCAAGCCAAGTGACAAAGGCACCTATACATGTGTGACCGAAAACAAGGGCGGTAAGGATGAGGCTCAAGTAGAATTAATTATCAGTCCCGAGGGTATACTTCCGGGTGATGTGGTTGAATCCTCCTCCAGCCTGCTATTCGTTATCTGCATAATAGTTATTTCGTTGATACTTCTGTTGTCTGTTGTGCTTTTGGTGCTATGCTGGTATTGTAGACGGAGGAAGAAATATCCCAAGGACAGCTCCATGAGTGAGAATGGATTGATACCATCTAAAATGGACAAAACTCAAAATGGATCAGTGTTAGAAGGTTCGGTTATCATGGAAATGCAAAAGAGCCTCTTGACCGAAGTCAATCCCGTGGAAAAGCCACCTCGACGGACAGATATTGAAGCTGTCGATACCGATGATGGACATGAAATTAAAAAAACGTTACTGGACGAAACGCCATTTGGTGAGTATTGCAGTTTTTTTTAATTTATTTTCTGTTATTCTCAATTTTCACTTAATTACTTCGCCAAGCTGCATTTTCCGAGCTGAGCTTTCGTCCGACATTTAGCGTGCCACCAGCACTCTTAACAACCTTTTAAATTGGACAAACTTTTATTAATTTCATCTCGATAATGGAGTTACAGAACAGTTCAATAAGATATGCAATTGCAGTTCATTTATGCCCACCCCCAGAGATTTTAATTTCACGGATTCTGACGGTTTTTTAAGGGTAGGATTTGTTGAATTTTTCCCATCTTTCTACAAGAAAAAAAAAGACTTCTCAGTGATTTTTAATTGACATTTAAAAGATTGTCATTTCGTAGGTTTGTTGCAATTTGAAACCTCATTGCTGAATTATTTATTGGCTTTTGCTATTGGCTTTAGCTGAAAATTCGTTTTAGGATTTTTATGTGGTGTTTGGGAAATTTTTACTTTTATCCTTAATACGAGAACCCAGTAAGTTTGTCCTTCTGACTGTCTTCCTTCTATAGACCATCCCTCAGGCTCAATGTTATTTTGTTGAAAAGGAAGCTCAAATAAAAATTTACTCCCTTAAGGTTTTTTTAAGACTGTTCTGTCGAACGAATCAAACTACAGCCTTGAACTTCATTGCTTCTTTTCTATACCCTTCACTCTGGCACGGTAAGGCCAATGTTTTGCACATCGATGTAGTCAAGAGTTGCCTTTACCTTTACTTCCGGGGATGTAGTCAGCAAAGACTTTGGATGAGGAATTCTGTTATTCTGTACTACCCTCATATCAGCTCTTTCCCACGGCTTAATACTAGCCACTGTCAACTTCAACCTCTCCACGGTGTCCTGGTCCTGAATCATCCTTGGCGTGAGAGTACTCTGAGTCTGCTCGTATCAGACTATTAACCCAAAAGTCTCGGGCGTTTATGGATGTTTCCCCTTTCTTAGCAACCTTCTTTCTTTAAGCTACCTCATATGGAGATGAGGCAGAGCCGTCCGTGCAGTTGCACTTAATTGAGACGTGCACGCCTGCTTGTTGCTTGCTTCCTAGTTATTTGAATTGTTTCCCTTGATGTATGATCCTGCTTTTGTGCAAAATTGGAAGGAGATTTTGTACGTTACATGCTTAACCATCACGAGAGTACAAGGTAAGAAAGTGATGGACATGACATTCACAACGACAAAGATTTCTGTCATATGCTAAATAAACAGCCAACGTAATAGGAGAAATCTACGCATGCGCTTTATTGTCCCACGTCAATCTACATTTTGTACTCCAATTATTACATTGCAGGTGTTTCTTTGAAGAAATACCATGCTTCATCCGGCTCGAAGGACCAGCGACTCCAAAGCAAATCTTAATTTTTTTCCGACAACTGTATAGTGGTATTAATCAACAGTGAATAGCCTTCTGTTCAGCTGAGAAAACAAAATTACTTCAATGTCTCCGTTCTCAGGATATATGTTCTACATTTGCCTTATCATACAGTACTTGGATCTCTAAAATGGTCATATATAAGTCCAAATGTGGTATCGGTTGGACTTTGGCTTATGCATTTGTTTCTTTCTGTTAGAAGTATTAGCAAATTATTTTAGACTGAGTACACTACGTCTCACCAGTTGTTTTTTAATCTATCAACCCAATTCCGATAGGCACTAAAATCCCTTTCAGTGATATTGGGAATCCATTTAGTGTCTCCTTTAGTACATTCCCAATTCGAAACTTGTGCAAACTATTTCCCAAAATGTACGAACTCTTTAAATTTGAATTCCTTTTGAATCTGATTGACAGACAGACGAAAACAAATAATCCTGAAAAGACTGCAGAACTTTCAGAAGATGAATTTCAATATCTTTAGAAAAACTCCTTGAAAGAGTGTCACTAAAGAATTTCATAAATCCCAGGGAAAATTTATGATTTTTCAACTGCCATCTAGCGTATCTTCCTATGAAAGCTTTTAGCGCTTCACTTCTTAACCTTATCCGCTAACTCTCCTCGATTTTAAATTGAGCTGTCAGGCTGTCAATCAAAGGCTCTCGCTGCAAAACACTTGAGTGTTTGCACTTTGAACTTAAGCTGATGAGTATTCACGAAGCTCTCGACCCCATGCACCGATAAGCGCCCATTCACTCACTTCATGAATCATTTTTTCCCTGAAAATGGGGTCGTCTCCACACCGAACGTGTGTCACTCCATTTTCTGGGGATTGTTTCCAGACTTCCACATATTCCGTTCAATAAGAGGGCTAATTCCGTTGGCAAACATTGTAGTCGTACTTTGCCACTACCCTTGTCAGTGCCGTCATTTTTCTTCCGGTTCCATTAGAGCCCTTTGGAAACTATACCATCCGGACGGTCGGTGGATGTTTGTTTGATCGATCCGAAGAGGAGTGCAAATTACCGGCAGACAGTGCGCTTTATCTTGGGCAAATATTACTATCAGCTCCGATGATAGAAGCGTTCTGGCCTTATTTACTGCTATAAATAATCTTCAGGAACTCAACGCGCTGGGAGCGGAAAGCTACATTACGTAGCATTGATTGAACGTGCGTAATTAATTCCCGGCCCTCCATCTGCCTGTTCGCTGGATGCTCGCGCCTTCCTTTCTTGCCCTTCCGCTCTGTTCGTTCAATTTGTTTGGGTTAACTTTACGTGTGTTTGTTGAAATTGTAATTTCGCCTTTTTGCTGTAATTAAATTCTCTTCCTGCTATTAATACCGCTCTGTTTTTCCTCTTTCACAGGAAGTCACGACGAGGAAACGAATTCCGTAGCATTATCGGATACCACCCCCAGGTCAAGGCAGACTTTTGTTGAAGATGGATACGGCGCCAACCTCCCACCGGATCTGTTGGCTTTCCCAGCTCGTGTGCCTCAGTCCCCGTCACTGCAGAGCTCCATGTCAAACATCCCTGACAATCGACTGTACGGAAAGTCGCCACTATCTAGCCCAGTATACCAGCATGTAAACCCGAATGGAGTCTACGGAGCGACGCCCGCAGGATTCCGGACACTGCAACATCCGAAGAGCCGAAACGTAACTCTCGTCAATGGTCGGAACCAATCACCATTTATACCTGCCCCAGTTGTTTATCCACAAGTGGTTATGAAGCAAGGTTACATGACTATCCCTCGCAAGCCAAGGGTTCCTAGTTGGACACCATCGAACAGTACAGCGATGTCCGACTTCAATCCACCCAGCACGGATACTGCATCGACCGATGTCGTCGAACCAGTTTACGATAATCTAGGCCTAAGGACGACAGCAGGTGGCAATTCACTACTAAATTTGAACAAAATAGGCAGCAACCAACCCGTGAGATATACAATGAAAGACAGACCACTGCCAGCTACACCGAATACATCAGTGACTTCAGCAAGTGGCAACACTTCAGCGAAAATATATGAACCAATCCACGAATTATCGAATCCAACGATGACTTCCGAAACAGAGCCATTATATGGCACGGCGAAGAGTAAATCAGGCGTGACTATTGTACCCAGCTTATCTGTGAGCTCTAGACCATCCGACAAAATTTCCAAGATTCCGCCACGACCGCCACCCAAACCGAAAAAGAAGGTTTCGGTGATGTCGACCGGCCAAGGCAGTACAAGTCAACTATTCGAAGACGAGGGCGAGGATGGCACAGAAGTCTAGTCCCTGCTGAATTTTCGAAGCACGAAATCAAAACTTAGGTTAGACTCGGCCTTCATCTTTAGTTTGTAAGAAAGGGGCGACAACGCCAGCCCTAGAGTGATGTGTATATAATTTCCGGGATGGGGGGAAACCTGATGGAGCGAACTTTCGAATTTAGTGACTTGAGTGCCAATCGACTGAAAATTTTAATTTTCTACTCTTAAGGAATTTAGAGAATTATAACGTTAGTTAAGCCTAAGTAAAGTACATATATACATGTAAAAGGAAACGAACGAACGTTAGACGATTATTGCTGATAGCTATCTGATAAGGAACACTTGTATTTTTGTTTACAGAGCTAATGTTACGTAAATAGTCCTAAGTTTTTAGCCTTATTTGGAATTTTATTCTGGAGCAAACGTATTTATTTGGAGCCGTTTTATATGGAACTTGTTTAGTTCTAGATTACTTTTAAGATTTTTTTATTATGAAAGATGGAACTATTACTATTAAAGATTCAATATAATTTTTTATATAAATAATTGGTTACGTTTGCATTTTAGGTCCATCCAAATGTCCTTCCAATTTGATAATATAGAGTCCGGAGGAGTAGTGTACGTTAAGTTGAACAGCATTTTATGGCCTTTTGTAGTTGGTTACATTATTGATTTTTCTCCAGTATTAATCTGGAGCTCTAATATTACAAAAGCAGCACACCTGGCAACAGACGTGTAAAGAGTGACTCCAAACGGCTAATAAGAACCCAAAAACCTACAAAATCTTAATCCGTAAATTGGACCATCTATAAAAACTCAACGTTTGTATTAGAACAAAAAGATACTCTTTAATTGATATCTTTTTTTTTAGATATATAACTCTGAAAATGGAATGCATGGACTGAAGAGTTCTTGCTAAGAATAACAAACCCATTATACTGTCATCCGGAAACTATGTTTGCAAGAAATATGCTGACTAAAGGTCATATGCACGCCTCTCTTTCTAAATATTCAGATTTTGTGTGCTTAAATTTTTTTTAAACGAAAATTAGCAAGAAATTTGTTTATCACAACACTTACTGAAGCGATTCTAAGAAGGATATCAATTTTGCTGCGCAAGGAGGTATTCCTTTTACTGTTACTATCCGTTCTGGCTCATGCTTTGCTGTTCACTAATTCATCCGGCTCGAAGGACCAACGCTGAAGCAAAAAGAATTCAAGGCTTGTTTGTACTTTTTTTGTGCGCTTTTATTATATATTATATCCGTTGCACTGTATCCAAAATAAACAACCATATGGTCCCTAAAGAGGGAAACTCTGAATATAACAAAAATACCCCAACTGGGATGGTTTGACGATGTAAGAGAAGACATTCGAGCGAGTTCAAAATTGCAAGCTTTGAAAAGGCAATAGTAGATTCGGCTAAGACCTTTCAAGAGTCTCATAACCAGGTGATTACGAGTTATAGGTTCAATTGCGACATTTGTCAGGTTTAAAGTAAAAAGCAGAAATATGTTAAACAGAGAGAAAGAGACGGGAGACCAAAATTAACGCACTAACAAGCACTAAAACGAACATTTCTGGTGCATAGAATTTCTGCGGTGAAATTCACTGGAATTTATCTGATGAGTCCTAAATTAAACTGCAGCTTTTTTGGTAGCGCTTCTCGTGTCTTGAATGACCTTCCTCATATCTAAAAATCTGCTGGCTCTAAAGCCCGCTTGAATTTATTCTACTACCATAAATGCCGGCATGAGTGCTGTTAATTTGCATTACTGAAGCCAACACTAAATTACGTTAATTAATTAAAAGCGCGCTCCTGTAGCAATTTGCATTTTTCCTCACTGTTTAACAATTTTCGCGAGTGCCATTTTTGCTTTGATTTAGGAAATGTGCGATCCAACTACAAACAGCGCTTTGCAAATTCAATTTTATGAAAACATCTGGGTTTGTGGTATGTTCTGGAATTTGCATATTAAGCTTTCGCTGTACACCCGGACTTCTTTAATTCATTTCGTTGTCGTGGTCGTTGTCATTTTCAAAACATGATATCCGTTGCTGGTTTGGATTATGCAGACTGGCTGTACTCCGCCCCAAAATGTCCACATCCACTCCAACCAAACTACGAAACTGGATACGCATTCGTAAAGCCATTCCGAAAGCCTATGTCCTGGACTGGACAGCAGCAAATACTAACTAGGAGGGGGCTGTCGATATTTTTCCTGTTGTGTAAAATTGAATGTTGCGTTTAATTGCACTGAGCTTTGCTTTCTGTCGATTTCCACTCACGCCCTGATGAGTAATCGTCTGGACAGAGATTAGGCACATTTACAGACGGGTCCGAGTGCAATGGCAATGCAATAATTGAAGCAAACATGGCCCGGTGGCATGTGTTGTCGCCGCGATGGACGTGATGTGAAGTCTCCGGTTAGGAGAATGAAATTGATAGGATCATAGTAGTGTTGTTTATGCGGTTGACCTGGTTGTTTTGTTAATTTTACCACTAATATCGGTTACTCCTGCACTTGACCGCGTCTGAATGCGATCGGTAAGTGGATGCTGCTGTTAGGCGGATTTATTGCGCGGAAGTTATTGGTTCCCGATTTGATTTGGTTGATGTAATGGACAGAGAGCAAGTGATATTGGGTTTGGATGTCTAATTGTCTCTGCAAACATGTGATGATCGAATTACTCCATCCCAGTTTGAATAAAATTTCATTTTAAACGATTCCTCACAAGTTAGAGCAATTTTAGTAGCCCATTCGTTTGAATTTCTAAAGCATACTACTTAAGCTGATAGTGGAGCACGGTAAATTCTATTTGGATACCAACAGTTGAGACACTTCTTCTAATGAGAAGTGTACATGCCAAGCCACTGAAATGCTGAACAGTAAATATCATGATTTGGAATTACGAAATGGAAGATTTTTTGAGTCAAAATGTTCAACATTTGTCAGGTTAAAATAATCGTCGATTTCCTCACCACGAAACTGCTTCTGCTTCTGAGCTGTGCTGGGGTTTCGAATGGAACTTGGAAGTATCATAAAATGTAACGAAGTAGTTAAGAGTCACAGATATTGGAAAGAACTTGAGAAGTGTACTGTAGGACCACTCCACTGAAAACGATGCTTTTCAAGACTCTGTGAACAGCAAAAATAGAGCTGAAAAATATTCAAAGACAGGAAACACAAAAGTAATGCTGCCAAGGTAGATCATCGATAGTTATGATGATCGAAGTTCATTGCCAAGCTCATTTTATTCTCGGAGATTTCCAGCAGAACAATCTTGAATATCCCATTTCCAGCATTCTACTCCTACTACCGGCTGCCGAACATTTTCCTTTACCTAAAACTTACTAGCCACTAATTGAGACCAGGGAAATCTGAGCCTTCTTCAAGGCGATATGGCTTACTAGATGAACTTTTGGAGTTAGTTGAAGATTTGCAAGTGTACACGCACATTCAAGATAAGCATGCAGACCAAAATCAGTAGCTTCACTTAAGAATCCAAGCTAAACACGACCCACCTTACTGGGTAGTAAATTTCTTTGTGTAAATCTGGATAAGACTCCGAACTGGATTTCACATAAAGATAAAAACAACAAAAACCCGGAAAGGTTTCCAAAGTCAAAGGTTGTTTTGACGAATCTTAGCATCACTACTGGTTATGACGCTCCTGTTGGGGTCTTAGCCTCCCATACAATTGTGTCTCTCCAGAACTTGCGGTTTTTGCCAGTCAACGATATGCAACGAATGATTATGGTCTCCTTTGCAGGTAAGATCTTTAACGTTTCGTCTTACCCTCAGAGTTTTCTTCTAGGACTGCCTTAAGCATCCTGTGGTTCTTCATTCTCGACACATGACCAAGCCAGATTTTATGTAACGAATTGAATTCATAATAATTATAAAAATATATATAAATATAAAACTCAGGACCAATCTATTGGGTCTGCATATCTGCAGTAAGCCCGATAGTAATATCGAACGCCTTTAGAGAATTTCTTTTATCCGCCTTCGATATATCCAACAATCAAATTATCATTTGTGAAAGTGTGAATTAGTTTAGACATAAGACACATAATAAATTATTAATGAAACTAAGAAGAGAGTAGAAGAAAGCACAGATCCTTGTGGCATACCGATATGAATATCATAAGGGTCAGATGTTAACTAAATTTTGTCGAAAAGTAGACAAGTTCGAATCTGTTTTAAGTAGGAAAGGAAGAACGGTATATTCAGTGAGAATCACGAAAATTCCTTGGCTCCAAGAAATTATGGAAGGTCTGGTCATCGATAGATGTGTAATATAGAAAAAAACTTTACGAGCCTATTATTATAAATTCCTGATTAATGGAGAGAAAAGTACTAGAGAAACCTGTGAACAAACAAATATTTGACTTTAGTAAGGCGTTCCATATTGTTAATCATAACTTATTGCCTTTTAAATTACGAAACAAATAAGTAATTTTTTAAATAACCACTTCCATAAGTGTGGCAAGCGAAATGTTCGGCGGGAAGTGTGTATTCAATGGGGTGCTAGTGGAGTCGGTTCTCTGACCGCTGCTTTTTTATAAATGGCTTTCCTGGCCCATTTCATGAAGTTTTCATACACATTTGTATTGATCATGTATAGACTTACTTGTCAAGGTCAATTGGATTAATTGAAACTTGCATAGACAGACTACACTACGCGACTACGATTTATCTATCATAATTTGCTTGGGCAGACAGAAACAAACTCTTGTTGAACCCATCTAAATCCATGTATATTAATTTTTATAGGAATGATTTGTATCTTCCAGACCTTCCTCCCCCCAGTTGGAGTACTTCTCCACTATTCAAATAAAGCAAGTAACTCTGCAGTGCTTTAAATTAAAAAAAAAGATGCTGTGATCATATAAAATATCTCTTTAAGGTAACTTTTGTTGTAGGCCAAATTGCTTTCTGTTAATTTAAAGGTAAAGCTTGTTACCTTAGTTTTAAAAATCAATCGGAAAATATTTTACTTGTTTTAGTTCCACTGAAACAAGAAATGTGGAAAAAATTTTGAAGATGGAATAGCTAGCATTTAAAAAAAATTTTTTTTTTGAGTGTTTCGATCTGACGGTAAGGCACCGATCTTGTCGGCATGGCCCTGGCCTAGTCCGTCATGCCATAGACACGCACTGAGGCATCTAATGCCAGGGCCATACAAAAATTAAATCCATTCAGTACTGTCCGAAATATGATCCCACTTTGGAGGGACCACCTGTAGATTTAATTTAGTCTACATTCGTTTTGGAAATGCCCTCCTCAATAGAATCTATTGGCGAAGAAATATATACCTGCACACCATCTGCGTACATTAATACTGATAGCAAATAAAATCGGGCAAACGTGGACCTTTGAGGAACTCCATACGAGATAATGATCGGTTGCAGATATATGTTTACCCTTGATAGCTTGAATACGATTGTGGAGGAAACCCATGATACGTGAGACTTACAGTTGAATGATAAAGCCTAGCGTAGTTCTCAGCTTCTAGCACCAGGTATTGCATGTTTAACGAAGTCAAAGACTTTTTAGAAACCCACGAGCATTCTGACATAGTTTTTGTCTATTCTCGAGTTTTAAAAGGTCGCTAGTGCATCTGTTGCTTGGGTGGAATCCGGACTGCCCTGGAGTGAGTAAGTTATCCAAGGGAACTTAAATCATCAGTTGCTAATTTAAAAGTGTCTTGAGAACTTTGGGTAGAAATCGGAGAATACTAATTGAGTAAAACTCTCAAGAAAAAACCCCATTTCTACGTTCTCAGTTTTAAGCACTAGTCTAAGCTATTACTTGTCATGGAGGTGTGATATTTGAAGATATTGCAAAGTGAGAATTAAGAGCATCTGGATCTACTTCATAACCAGATTAACGCATTTTTTATACCCCAATGGAATGTAAATTTTGTCTAAAGTCCGCTTGGAGGAAGGTTGTAGTCATTCGGCTAAGAGCATGGTAGAAGCGGCTTCTACTATCAAATATTTGGTTATGCTTCTTCTATATATTGTGAAGAAAGTTTCATTTAATGATAGATAAGTTTCTTTAAGACCTGAGGGCAAGCCAGAGTAGGCTTATATCGGATTCCAGCAATTCAAATTGTGATGTGTCAATCGGAGCTCAAGAAAAAGTAATAAATACGTAAAGTACTCTTACAAGTTACAATAATTTTCTCGCCAGAAAAAGTAACGTGGAAACTCCCACATAACCTGAAAACAATGATTTCGCAGCGAACTTTTTTTAAGCGTGCTAAAGTAACTTTCTTCAGAGAAACTATTCGCTCCAATTATCTCTCATTAACTGCATCCTTGAAAAGTTTAATTAAAACACACCACAGACAGACCCGAAGACAATGAATCCTGGGGCAATGTTTAAGGGCTAACATTTATTATGCAAAACTTCCCAAATAGAAATGAATGTGAAAAGTTGTTGCCAACACCGCCGGCACCAACTGCGGTGTAACAAATCTTATCAATGTTTGCGATTAGAGCAAGTTGCCACAAATGTAGCGCAATTAATACCGAGGTGATTTAATTAGAGTACCTAATCCAGGCGATCCGTGGAGCAGTCGTGATAGATAGCCAACTATTATAGTTCAGTCCGAAAAAGGACCTTAGGCACAGTTTAAAGTTTGCGTGCATCACGAAAACCGCCTCCAGATAAAACCATTCCACTGCTGATAAATGAGGCAAGGTAAGTGCTCCCGTTTCTCCTGCGACAAGGATACCAACAGAATCAGAATGCAAATCAGTTTGTAAAGTGAAGTGAAAATTCACCCAAGTGCTGTCTTGTTACTCAAACCATAAGTTTTTCGCGCAAAATTTGATGTAAGGCAAACTAAAGGGGTGTGCTGCAGGTGCTACCGTGCTACCTTGGTATGTATTGTTGAGTCGTGTCGAAGGAGGGCGGTGTACGAAATGCTAAGAATGTCATGTTTAATTTTTCACAGGGTAACAGCAAAAGTTGCTGGCAAACAAAAGTTTCTGGTTTTCCTTATTACGCGGCTTGTAACTACCTCAAGTGGTGAAGTAGAAAGTTTGTCCGAAAGTTGTTGATGATGGATTAACTTCTTATCTGAGCTGAGATTGATGCTGTACTTTACGAGCGCATCACCAGCTGCAAAATAAGCTGCATACTTCAACGTAGAGGGATGAAACTTCCTCGATTTGGCTTGTTGTTGTTGTTGTAGTGTTGTGGAAGATGTTCTTCAGGGGATTGCATTCGTTGGATTTGTCTGGAAAAAACTTACGGAAAACTAAAACTTTTTATTAGATTTAGTTGCAAATAGGTTTTTTTTTCTATAAATTGCGTATAGTGGTTTTGGGAGGAATTTTTAATTGAATAAGGGATTAAACTTAAACTGAATTCCACAGAAGGGTTCAGAATTACAAATTAAACGGTTTGGTATGCTGGTATGCTGCCTGCACACTTTTTGCTTTTAGCCTTTAGCTTAATCATCTATTCTATCGATTTTTGATGCACATATAGCTGTCCTATATTCCTGCAAAACTTCCTGTTAAGTAAATAAATTTTATTCCATTCTTTTTCTGAACTAGAGATTTTCATTTTATATAAATTTCCATTCCATCTTGCGCCTCGGAAAATTTATTTATATATTCATTTCCAGAATAAACAGAAGTTACTCAGAGTCATTCACATTTAGAGGATGGGGAGGGTCAGATTTCTCGAGTACTTCGCATAACATCCTTAATTACAGATACTAAGAGCATTGCATGAATACTGCTGCCTCTCTATACCAACATATTACTTGTTCATACTTTCTTAGATCTTGAGGAAGATGATTATCTCCATAAAACGACTGGACGTGATGTTATTTAACACCTGGTATTTAACTGCTCCATCTCTACTTTGGCTAAACCACTGCACACTTTTCTTATTTGACCGAAATTTGTCCACGCCATTACCTTCGAGCTTTCTAAAATCAACATTGGGGTTCCACAAGGCTCTGCTCTATCACCTGTTCT
>QYTT01091281.1:33589-63907 GCA_006980735.1 Dasypogon diadema
GGAATGGATTTTATTCTCGGCCAGTGAGAAGTGATTTCACTTTTTCCAATATTTTGCTATGGCAGTTGACACATTCACAGAAGGCCAGAGGCAGTGTATGAATTGCAATTTTATTGCAAAATAAATAGTCTTCAGTTTCAGTAAGTGTCATGGAAGCCGGTCCATAAAGTCAAGGTCAGTCCATTTAATATTTTCCTGCATATTTTAGTGCTAAGGGTCCTGTTCTAATTCAGGGATAAGTTAAAAAGGTGGAGTAAAAAGTGGGGTAATACCAGTATCAATCGACCTACCATTCCCCATGAAACGGCTTTACGCTGGAAGACTGTAGAAACAGGACGCAACTACAGACTCTACGTCCATTACACACTGGAGCTGTACTATGCTAGATGTATGTAATGTCTACGTTTAAATGGATGGCTACATACTGCCGCTAGGCTATGAGTGATAGACTCATCCATCTAAACGTTTATATTACCTTAGAAAGATTGCAATGCCTAAATCTACTCGAAATATTAGCGCTCAGTTCGACTAGTACACGGAAACCAGTAGCTATCTTTCATGTTTCACCTATAACAACCCATGTAAAAAAGTAGAAACGTGGAGGTCTCTGAGATTAAACCTCAATAGCTGGCCATACGTCCACGGAACTGATTTGTGGACCAGGTCCGACGGATATGTTCCATTGGTCGGACTTATGCCTTCAGCTGATAACGAGTGGATCTGTCCCGGGGATCAGAATTTGATCCGCGAAGGGTCAATTCCAGCGGAAATTCCTATCGTGTATGGAGATCTATAAACCAACTTCATCTCTCTGAAGATACAGATCGGCCTCACACAAGGGATTAAAGCTTTTGCTTCGATAAGATCTAGTCTCTTGTCCTAGAAAGCGAAGAGTCCTACACTCTATCTATGAAGGTGTTCGAAATAAGACTGCTAAGCTTCAGCGAAGAATAAGTCATGAGCTGTATGTTTTGTTTGAGAGTCCTGGCATTTTAAATTATGTTCAAGATGAGTCGAATATAGGGTGCGGATGAACAACATTAAGGCGCTTGTCTTCATGGTGTCTCACGGAACCAGGAAGGGCGAAAAGCCTCGGAATAAAATGGTCCCTTCCCACCAGAGAGCATTGCATGTTGCCAATTGGTGATATTGTGCTATGGGCCGTCAGTAATGGAGAGAATTGATTAAAACGGCTAATGCCGCACAGGGTTGATATGCCAATAATGATGATTACGATGAGTTTCTCAGAAGCCAATACACACAAATACACTTTATCAATAAATAATATACATTGCTTCATCCTTTCTCTATCAGTGTCAAGTTATATTGTTATCGCTTTCGTCAAAGTCTAAATTCCATTGGCTGGTCATTGGCATCTTCTAAAAAAACTCGAAGAAAATTTTTAACACGTTGAGGGCCGAGCCTTACTTAATGAAAAAGTCTCTCAACAATATTAGACTTTTGTATGGGATTAAGTCAGCAAAAGGTCATGTGAGCCGTATATGACTCACGTGGCCTTCAACGTGTTGAAAAAAAACCTGGCCTCTTGTCCCCGTTTCTCCTTTCTTTGACCGGTAAATATTACATTGTCACCGGTTCTTCATTTTTGTACCAAATTTCAAAAAAGTCGTTTCGGTGGAAGTGGAGCAAAAATTACGTTGAGAATGTGTCAGGAAAGTCCTTTGGCGTCTTTGCTAAATGCTCCCTACTTACTTTAACCTAAAAATGTTGTACTGTGATTAGAATTACGCATGCGCAAGAAAATCTGCTCAGTAGAATTTGTATTGATTTAGACTTTTAAGGGATTCCACGTAAAACCCGTGCCCTATACACACTGCATTTGCTTCAACTTGAAAATACTTTATTGGATGTCCAGTGATAGGTCTTCATGCGATGATGGGGGAGCGGGGGGGAGGCAGTCCTAACGATTTCCGAGATAACGACACTTGAAGATTTTTTTGTCGTTTTTTACAATGGAGACCGCGTGTCTTATACTGAACATAATATGTGTACGAGTAAAGTGCCATATCGTAGAGAACACTCACGGCTTTTAAATGATTGCTTTCTCACCCTCCTTCCCCTCTTCGTTTAAGAGCTACAAATTTTCAAAGTAAAAATTTTGAAATTTTTTACCTTTTCTTCATATAAATTCGCAATTTTTTTTTTGACAAAAGCTGTAATTAATATGCACTTTCTAATATAATTTGGAATCCGCATTGGTATCCCTTTAATTTGATATAAAGGCACACGTCCCCCTATTTCTTTTTGTTTTTGAGACTACCCATCCCTATTCTGCATCCTTTTCAAAAAAGCCAATAAAAAGAGTTTTAGTCATGAAGAATTGAAGTGAAACAGAAAGCATCTCTTTTTAGTAGTTTACTAAATTATTATTAAATCGACCTGCTTTCAAAATAGTAAAAATTTCCATTATTTCTCTATGTGTCTTCCATTTTAAGCTAGACGGATTACGTTCGTAAGACGGAGTTGTTGCTGCAGATGTATCCGCAAAATAATCCATAGACGTTAGACCGGGTGAGCTTGGTGTTCAGGTGATAGCTCCACCTTGACGAATTCATAAATCAAAGGTCGTTTTTAGCCAATGCCTAACAAACGAACCCCATTGTACTGACGCGTTGGCTTGGTGAAATAATTTATTTCTTACTTCATTTTAATTGTGACACCCCAAAATATCGGTGCAAAATCTCTTAGCATCGTCGGACTATTCCTAGAAGTTTATACCGAAACTATCTCAGTAAATTCAACTATTGAGTAATATTTTCGTTGTACTTCTGCTCTAGTGATGCAAAATATACCCAAATTCCAAAAATTCCTTTAAGAGCAAACCTCATGTGCACTCAGATCTTGGTCCATTTAGCCCCGAAACTATTTTTCGGACCTTGAGCGTTTGACGCATATGCACAAAAATGGAGGGATGTATGAGGAAGTATTCGCATTATCATGTTATATATTAAGTCCACCATTTAAATTTATTATAGAATCAACTGATGTACCACAATTCCTCAGCTCCACTGTATCAGTGTGTCCTGCTTTTCACTGAATGGAGGTCAAAGGTTAAAACTTGTATACCTGGAGCGTATTCAATTTCTGTCCATAGTAGTAGCGATGTTGAAATTTTAATGAGGTCAACCAATAAGCATCACTCAAGAGCCTTAAATTAGTTGCCGTTCTAAAGCTGTCCAAGCGTTTGGACAGTGTCCAGATACTTCTACAACACGGACACGTTCCTCCTTCACACAGTATCCCCATAAACCCATAAAGCTGTGTATTTGCTGTGACCGAGCTGGATTTTCAAATGGTGACCACATCTATTTCTAAAACGGAGCAGTGATAATAAAATTATTCTATTCCGCCTGTGAAGGGGTCACGAAGCCTACAAATTGAGAACAATATCTTTAATTACAACTGGTAATGCCTCTTCACCTCTAAAGCTGCATCAAGTACTAATTAGGTGCAGATTCTCTGCCTTTGCCGGAGATCTGACAATAATTTCGCGTAAAGCTGTTAAATGCATCGTCAACTAGCAAACTGCACCCAGAGCTCTTTTTAACTACGTTTTCAGTTGCTGTAATTATTTAACAGACTCTGCCGTTTAATTACGATCGCCATTAGGGCAACAGCGGCAGTCATTAGTTTGCCAGCAAGATTCCGTTCACCACCATCTCGACCCTTGTTTCCAAACTGCTGCTAACTAAATGTCTGATACGTTTTACACGGTGGGGGTGTTTCCGTTTTGAAGCAATTATTGCATTTGTGTGAAACCAGGGAATGCTCGAAACTTCAAAGTCGAGGCTTGTAACAGTCTATGATTTATAGGCTGAATGGAGAGGTAAGTTTTTTTGGGGTGGTTTAAGTGGTTACTATACAATTGACTTTGATTTGGGGAACACTTGTCGAACAGAAACGCTTGAGGCGACAACGGCCTGTAGAATTGGCCTATAAGGTGTGAATTGTGGGGCTGTTAAGCTTATCTTCGCATTCAACAAATTTCCATATGTACGTCTTTTAATTCTAGTTTATTATTTGTGTTAGAATTGAAAAAGGCTTTTTTTAAACCGAATCCCATTGTGAAATTCGAGTTGCTGTTCTGCAACCCTTGCAGACCTTGTAATATTATATTTGGGATATTCAAGATTTATTGTATTTGTCCTTCGCTTATAGAAGGTAAAATAAGGTTGTCTGGAAACAAATACGGAAAAGTCAAAATTTTATATTTTTACAATGACAACAAGAGCAAATACATTTTACCATGAATACCCTCATTACCAGACTGTACTGTACATAAAACGATTCAAGGAGGAATTCAGCATCTTTTAGAGGTGGAAGTCAGGTCGTCCAATGGGTCCTGCAATACCTATTCTTGAGACAAGGATCTTTAACGCTTTCAAGGCCAATCCGATTTTCAAAAAGCATAAAAGACCTGAAGGAGTCCTGGTCAAGAAAAGCAAGTAACCAGATGACCGAGAATATTTAACCAGAAAATTTTGCCAGAGAAAATTTTATTTTATTCTTTACTGAGTCTTATGATTTTTTGGGGTCTTCTTTGCGAATGTGGAATAAAATCAAAGCTGTTTTTTAATGCAAAATTCATAAATGCAGAAATTTCCTTTATGTATAAGTTCCTGTGTTTATGAGTCTTGTTTGCAGACCAAGAAGTATTATGTTTCTATTGTGTTTTGGTCCGATTTAGTAATTAGTCGTTATTGAATTCTAAACGTATTACATGTATGGAAAGGGCAGATAGTCTGGCAAGTACGCCAAACCTTTGATCCATTAAAAAAATATTGGACAAAAAAAACAGCGATGAATTTAAAAAATTGACCTTAACATCGAAAGTAGCCATCAGAATTTTTGTGCACTGCTTGATGACGTATATGGGATCAAAAATCGAAAAATTTAGTAGAGAAAACATTAGAAAAAAACTAAAAATAATAATACGCCCAATTTCTGTGTAACAGAGCTTTTCGTTACAAACTTTACTACTATGATGAATCTACTATTCGTAGAAATTTATTTTTCAGATAGAAAATTCTTGAGTGTTGTGGACAGTGTTACTTACCTGAAATAAAAGAAATTTTTGAATTAACGGCAGCTATTAGCGGAAACCCCGCATATTATACTCTTCTACTCATGGAATTCAATAGTGCCTGCAGTTCCGAGAGTTCGCAGATTTCACCCCCAGACAATGCTATCCATACACCTCTGGCGAAAAAAAAATTAAGGGTGTTTTCACCCTTAATCATTTGCTCTAGTTGCGTGGGCATAAATTTGATAGCTTTTGAACGCAATCCGCCATTCTGAAAAAGCTGAGAGAGCTACCATAAGCTGATTTATTAATAACAACGCAAATTTATAAGAAGTGGTATTAATTTTGCAAATAGAAGCATTTTAACGCAATGAAATATAAAAGTAAAAACAATAAAAACAAAAACAAGTGGGAAATTGACAGCACTAAATTACTTTTTATCCTCTTCTTCTTTATTATCACTAGGTGAAGCACAAATGCTATGGTCATTTGCATAGGCTGAGTTCTTCTGAAAACGGTTAAAAAAATGTGCATTTGTATGTGAGCAGACCTTTTGATATTTTGAACATTTATCAGTGAATCACTATACTACGCGCTGTCCCAGAATTAGTGGCAGTATAACGCTTATGAGGAGCTACATTGCAATATTACATGCATTTTAATTAATTTCGGGTCTATATCTCACTACATGACGTCACGACCCTTAATCGCTTAAAATGTATCACTGGCAGCACTTTTATCTTCCAACGAAAAACATAAAGAGACGATAATAACCGATTGTTTCAAAAGCAAGCAACCAAAAATAATTTCTATTTTTTGTTTTATTTTTATTGTAATTTTCTGCTGACAAATAAATTTCACAAACGAGTAACAATTGGACAAGGAATTCAATTTCCATCCAGTAGAATTCACCAAACGGCAACACTTTTCCTAATTTTCTTTGATTTCGATCTCATTTACGTGAAAATCCCTCAAAAATCTCCAACTATAATTTGGAAACTGCGCAAGAATCTAAGTAAGATGTACTTATTAAGGAGAAACATGAAAGCAAAGAAAGCAGATACTCCCATAAGCGCTGTACTGACATTAATTCTGGGACAGAGTATCTTTTTATTAATATAAAGTGAAAGGTTCAAAATAAAAATAAGTGAGATTTATAAATTTCGTTATGAGGCACTGTTTCTCGTCATGCATCTCGCAGGATCAGAAATGACACCGATGGTTGGTGAGAAGTTATTGAAAAACAGAAATCATTAATGATCTTCCAGAGAGAAAGGAACATCTAAAAAGATGCGCACACGGCAAGACAAGTTAATCATGAAAGTTTTTGATGAAAATCCTGAAACAAGTTTGCGTGAAGCGAGGCGTTCTTTGATAGAGCTATTAGTTTGGTCTTAGGAGGATGAAGCTTAATACCTGATGGTTTTCGCTGAATTTTGATTACAAATAATCAATTTCAGGCATGGGGCAACTTTGACATTCTTTCTTAGAATATAGGAGGAATGCACTCTGTTAACAAAAAAGGCACGCGAATTTATGGCGACATCGACACATTACACTCCAATTAATATTTCTGCATGTTCAAAATCACCTTACCATCTTTTCTGCAAAAACCACGTGCTTCCCTGTGGAAGGAATGTTTGCTTCGAATTACATCATTATTCGCTAAATGAAATACGAAAATTTCCCTTAAGGAAAGAAATAAAGCACTAAAAACATATTTCACCCCTAAATGCAGTTTTGTTTATATATTTGGGTTCACTCAGGGAGGGAAGCATTAACTTAATTTTCCTTTGGCTGAACTGGGGTTATTTCATGACTGCAGTTGGCAGCTGGCAGTTGCAGAACGAATTCCTTCGCACAGGAAAAATGCAACATTTTATCCTCATACTTTACTTTAGTTTGCCTGCAATCCCTTACGTGAGGTTAATGTTTATTATACTCCTTTGTGGCATAACCGAACCTGGGAGTGGAATAGCTGAGGGCGTGGAACTTTATTCTAGAAGAGTTTTTCACACCTTTATAGCTCGAAGCAAGTAAATTTTAAGCAAGAGCAATATCTGGGTTTATGAGTAATAACGTGGACTCCAGTTGTATTCTGTGATAGGTCAGCCCAGCCATTCGAATATATACATCCATGGGTACGAACACGTCAGACCATAAAAGCGAAATTTTAAAATTTTAAACACAAAATATCAAAAAGATTCTTCTTGCTTCCATGATATGTACAAGAACATTAAGTAATTAAGTTTTTCACACGAAGTAAGTTCATAAATTATCGCCTTCACTTGCACTCTGACCCCTTAGCTCGTCATCTATGACTTTCATGATGGCAATTTTTACTCGCCGTTTACCAAAAGGACTCATGCACTGAAAATCTGGTAGCAGACTCTGTAAGAATAGATTATCAGCATTCTTCTGTTTCTCATCCTGGATTTTTCTTAATTTCTGTCTATAATATTTAATAGCTGTTTCTGCCAGTTCATCATCTGCAGTGTATCTCTGCACAACTTTCTTTCTTTTAATTCTATGTTTCTTCTTGTTTATTTTCAAAGTGTTTCTCTTTGGTTCTTTAGCTTCGGCAGGAGTGGATGCACTTGCTTTTTCTTCTATAGTTTCTCCAGGATCTTGATTACTCATATATTTACTGCTGTCACAAGTATCGTTCATATCATGATCTGCATCTGTAACACTCAATGGCTTTGTGATAGTCAAAAATGGCACCACAAACTGAAGATATTCAGCCAGGTAGTAGGGTTTTTTGAATTTTGTTCCTCCTGAAGATTTCTCCCTTAAGTAGCGTAAAAATGAACCTCGAATATTTCTCCAGCGTTCCTTACACATGTGATCTGTAAAAAAAAAAAACAATATAAAAATTATAATTAAAGTAATTGAACATAATGTGCAGAGACAATTATACTATTTCTTATATTTTTTGTTTTGTTTTTCGCCCTACTATTTAATTGGTATTCTATCCTCTATTCCAAGGAGTGCAGGTATATGTTATATTAATAACAGCTTCAGTTCATGTGGGTAGTATAGACATTTGCTTAAGGTTCAGTAATCTCTTTCCAATGGTAGTCTTGAGAGCATCATACTTGTGATTGGGTGATCCCACCAACAGCCCTAACAAGCCTCTCGCTCAACTGTGAAACTCCACTGTATTCATTGTTGGCCCTTATATGAAATTAGAGCATAATCTTGGAAACCTTCGTTCAAACTGGCCAATTCCTTAGCTACACGTTTAAAGGTCTTAGAATTGTTTGTAGAATTTTTATTGATTAAAATAGATTGAAGTTAGGAGTATTGAGTATATATTGATTGTTAAACCTCGCATTCACCGCCACCTGAAGAGATCTATTGTGAATCCCCGAGGATCGAATTATCCCAGTTTTCAGCTGTTGAGGAAGCTTAGGATAGATCCATATTTAGGCAGGTAAGGAAAAGTTCTCTTCTAGGTATGTAAATCTCCTCCTCGCGGTTGCTTCGCAGTTACAGAACATGTGCTCAAGTGTTTCTGATGCCTCTGAGCAGAAGTGACAACCATTGAAATCGCCATTCGAGCGGGTTCTACATCTAGAATCTAGAGAAACATAAATTCGACTGCCAAACAAAATGTTGGAGAAGCAAAGATTTTACAAAATTCAGTAGAGTAGCGAATGGTAACATTCGAAGGTCACCATACATCCTACCCAACACCGAAGAGACATAATCGGAGCAAGTGAACTTGCAGTGTTCGAGTTGGTGTTCGTTCTAGGTGCGTTTTTCTTTGTCTAGGGTTATTTCCAGATATTTGACTTTATCCGAAAAATATATTGCTATGCAAATGAGAATTCCTTCTTCTCGTAAACGGTGCGATTACCTTCTTATCGGGATTAATACTCCGTTCTTTCTGTAGTCATGAGTTACGGATTGTAGGGAGATTGCTACCAAATGGTCCGATACTAGTTTCGTTTCCGCTCAGATAAGCCCAAAAATTTTCCAAGCCGTTGTTATATAAGAGTTACATTGGCTTACAATCTATACTTTATTGTTTAGTTGTTTCTCTTGTCTCATCCTCTCAATTTCCTCTTTGTACCTTCCTCTTGGCAGCCATGTTAGTGATTTTACCCTTTGAATTCCACATGTATTTTTCTTTCTTATAAATTTTATTTGAATTACATTAAAAATGGTAAGTACTACTTGTTATTTTCAATCTTATACTAAAACAAATAACAGCACATAAAGTACATAATATGACGTAGCTCTGCAATACTTATTTGTACAAATATATTATTAAATAAATGGAGTTGAAATTGAAATATCTCCACAAAAGGAATAAGAAATTTGTAAACACTTTTTTTTACTAAAATAAACCACCTATTCCCCAACTGTATGTCAGTTGAAAGCTCAGCAGTCATCTAAGGCGTATTTATCTCTACTCTATACACTGAATATTTCCCCCAGCTCCAGAAATACCAATTTATCGCAAATTTAAGCGCAGCTTAATTTTCTCAGCAATCATCATCCAGGAAATTTAGCTTTTCCTCTTCAGTACACCATAAAAGCCTGTACAGCAGGCAACTCCCCGTTGTATAGAATTTGCTTAATCGATACTATTTACATAAAAAAGTAAGCACTAGCCGCACGCTAGGCAAAGTCATGCTCACCTGGTTCGTCCACCTCACTGGAGACCTCTTTCCAAGCCTGGTCCGTCTTCCATTTGTTCGTGTAGTCACAGTGGGTATTGTCGTACAGCAATTTATGCCTCTCGACGGTCTGCACAAAGCGAATATTAAAGTCAACAGATTCTTTCATTCTTCCAGCTTTGAATCTGGATCTGGACCCGCACTAGACCTAGCCAAGCAACACTAGCAGCACACAGAACACAGCACAAAGTCAGCAAGCAAACTGATGATATAGCCGTGTTCCCACTGAATGTGTGCTTCGGGCTCGCATTCAACACGCTTCAGATGCAAGAGGTTTTATACTATATCGTGATTCGTGACTACAATGATGTGGGTGAAGAAATGGATTGGTGTGTGTAGGTTATTAATGGTGCAGTTCACATTGCGGCGGGTTTTAGACGACGTACTCTCTACTGTTCGTCATTACGTATGACCTATTATGATCTTATTGCACTGTTTTGCTCCATTTGCCGAGGTTATTTTGATTCGTCTGGTGCCTTCCTGCAAACGGTCATAGAATAAATCCACTACCTCTTCATGCACGCATGCTCAACAAAAACATAGTTGTCTTTTGCTCTTTGGAGGCAGCCCATTGCCATGTTTCGTACTATTTAACTTTGGCTTTATGTGCTTACTTTGCATGCTGCACGGCATGCTTTATTTCTGCCACGTTTGCTCAAAACGAGATGCTATTCTAGGGCCAGACGACCTGGCATATTCCAAAGAGCGTCCCTACCATGTGTATATGTACGCCTCGGACCCGGACGTTAATTTGCCATTTGATACACGTGAGTGAATTTTCAAGTGGGAAACTACGTTGAAGCTTTGGGATCACTTGGATTATTGAAATCTTTGCACAAAACAAACTACTCAATTGGGTTTTGTGTGAATAAGTTTACAATGGAACAACAGATACTTTACACGTATCTTGGAAAGTTTTACAATTCCAATTTAATTAAGGAGATGGGATTTGCTGGGTAAGAAGACAAACACATCGGGGTGGCAACACTGAATTAATTCCGTTCTACAACTAAAACTACATTTTCCAAACATAATTTTCCATAGTTATCGGCAACTGCAATTGCTTTTCCACTTGAACGCACATTATTCTATTGGGGCTCTTTTAATTTCTACTTTTTTTGTAGTAAAGACTTTAGAAGGTGCCTCGCGTTAAGTAATCAGTTTCCAAATAATTATCATTTTCAATATCATTAAGATGAGAGGCAGCTAGCCAAGAGAGCACCACTGCAAGCACTTAAACACACAGTACCTCCATGTATTATGAACTTAAACAATTCCTCCAGGAATCACTTTACAAATTCTATGTTATGAAATTTTGTTTTCAATTTAAACTCACTTTATTAAATTTTTGTTGTAATGGCGTCAATGCTCAAACGGTGCACCCTTGGCCAGGAAAACAAAATGGACATATTTCATCAGAGTAATGAAAATGGTAGTAGTGATAAAAGACCCAAAGACACCTAACATCATGTTGCTGTACCCGAGTATCGACATTCGCTACTATCATTTCGTCACCAACAATAGCAATAATATTTATTCACAATATAAGCAAGGGCCTACCTTATACTGTATTTAAAAAAATGAACTATTATAAACCAAAGGTTGTATATACAGTTACATTATTAAACAATAATTAAATAGAGAAAATAATAATAATAACAAAAGAATAGTAACAATATCCAAATGAACAAAACTTAACTAAGATTGTCATTCATTGTTTGTTCCGGGCGAAATGGATAAAGGAGTGAGAGAAAAGGCTATAATCTGAACAAAAAAGATATTTTGCTGGTTGGAAATAATGAACACTCTGATTAAAACTAGTACAACACTTAGAAAATCAGTGAAACAACTGTAATAGCAGTTTTGTCCGAATTTATGTCCTATGAAAATTGATTAGTACATGTACTGCAAGAATAGTGTATCTACTGGGGGTCCCATGGAAATTGACATATGTGTTATTTGTCTGATAGGTAAACTCCAAAAGAAGAAGAGGGACTTAAGTGAAATCCTCAATATTTGATTATTTCAACATTCACGTCAGGACTCTCCACCGGTCATTCAATCCTGAGGAAATACCTACACACTATTGGCCTATATAGAAAAGTCCTTAGGTACATTTAAGAGAAGGAAGCAGCCACTCTTGTAACACTTAAGTGACCAGAACTTATGCGTTGGAGGTATCAGAATCTGTGAAATAACACTATAGCCACAAAGGGTGTAATCCACTGCAAAACCCTAGCGAAGAGCCTGCTTAATCTAATGAGAGAAATAGGACTCCTCAGTCCTCAGCAGTGCACAATAAATGCCTTAGGCTTCAGTACATGGTACACAACAACCTAAGACTCCTTTTCATTAACATAAATTATATACCAACAAAATTATACCTTTCCTATGAACATATTGTAAGCCTTATATCTCTTAGCAAGTAGTGAATTTTTTAAACTGTTTTCTACCTTCGTCATGTGCAACTCCTGGAACTCTATGGATATTGTGTGAGATGTTCTCAGACTTTCTTATCCCTTATTTAGAAAACATTGCTCAAAATCCGATATTCGTTGCATTAGCACTCAAAATAACTGCTTTAAACTGTAGTCGGTCACATGAAAAAAGGTCTTCTCAACTCTAATTGTATCTATTTGTTCTCTTTATCATACACATGGTGGGGATCAACTCGTTATAAGGGTTTGTTTATGTTTTCACTGATTCTAAAGCAAATTCACATTAGCGGGGTTCCTTAAAGTTCACATCTTTCGGCAAATATATCAAAGTCAAGTGTGTAAACGCGACCAAGTATGATACTTTGAAAGTTTGAAGGGCGTTCCCCATCGACACATCAAATTAATTTACTGAGTAAATATTGTGACTTGAAATTTATTAAGGTGGCATTTGCGGGTGGATTACCTAAGCATCGGTTTCCGTTCTGAAACCACATGTTGAGCATCGACACAAACACATTCACATTTTGAAGCGAAACGAAGCTTAATGGAAAATTTTACTGAGCTTCTCTGCCTCTCGTCGATGTCATTTACTTCGATCTGTTCCTATAAAAACTCTAATGGAAAGAACTTAATCTCTTAATTGGGTCGAAGAGGACTAATTTCCTGGAATTAAAATCGTACCTTTCCACGTACATTAGCTTTGTTTGGGGGTATTTAAGTATGCATGCGGCAACTCGTCCTGTGGACGTCTGTTAATGGCAGCTTAAAGCAGCTTCTGGTGTAGCACAAATTCCTTTTCTATATCAGTCGGTAAAAGCCCCATTTAAATTAGAAATAATTCCCCAGGATACGGCATAAAATAAAAGAGTCCTTTCAGCTCCCCAACGCTTAATGTGTGCATAAAATGTTAATATCTGAAAAGTTGCCCGAAACTACATCACACTGCAACCACGACGAAAATGGAATCTCTGTAGAGCTCTTTGACATACGACCTGGCGACATCTTTACTGTGTTCGTGAACTGAATTATGCAAAGATGAGGGCTTATGCAATCCTTCAAAGGTACAAGCATAGTCCTTTTGGCGACGAGTGTTCATTTATTTTTATATTTTTATTCTTCACATTTTTACCAGGTAGGTTCCAACGTAAATTCATGATTTTTCCAAGATGGGAAAAATGAAAATTATTTCAAAATTTCCTTGTAGTCCTTTCATATATATTTACCAGCGGGACCTGGAAATGCCATCGAAAGCCTCCCCCAGGTGGCAAGCAGCACACCAGGTGGCGCTATATTTAATCCCAGAGGGTAAGTTGTGGAGCTATACTTGCCTGCATGGGCAAATATTTTGCTTGCCGCAATTTACTGCCACACCTACGCTCCACGCTTTAAGAATGGACCAGAAATCTGTGCTTTAAGGGTGCCATTTGTCGCTGATGTCAAATTTAATTCGGGAATATTTAGATCTTTTTTTTTTTGGTAGAGGAACAGGTTATCGATGTGGCGGGCGGAGCATATGATAAAATTTTTATAGAACGCACATATAAATAAAAATTTCAAACATTGCGGAAACTGTGACAGCCAAACCAAAATTAAGGAAAGATAAATCGCGCTCTATGAATATTTCATGGTTGCACGGATGTTCACGGTTCAAATAATATTTTATCGCATTCTGTGTGCGCAATATAAAATGTATTCAAGCACCCTTTCGGATCGACACCCCAGAAATGCATTTCTGGTGGCATTAATCATGAATGAGCTCTTGCTGGAGTACTTTGGAGGAATTTTTTTTCCTTTTCTCAGCTTAAATCCAAAAAATCATGCATTATGAAAAATTGTCATCCTGAATGGAGAATTTGTTGGTATTTCCTTTATGGAATATGGGAAATGTTGTAATTTAATATTAAAAAACTTATACAAGAGGTTAGGTTTGAAAAATATCATAAATCTGTCAAGGGATGTGCATTCACCATCACTTTAGGTTTTTAATAAAGCGATTTTGAAGAATATGTAATGAGTAAATATTTGGAAGCAAATTCCCTTCCCTTTGATTCTGAAGACATCTACCCGTTTTAATAATGAATGCTATTATCAACTGGAAGATCGTGGTAGATCTTTCGAGGCATATTGCCTTTTATAATCTCAGGTGAACCAAAGCTTTCAATTCGTCAAAAGATCGATTACGGCTTTGATTCGGGTTTAAACTCTGAGAGATCGAAAGAGCACAATTGGGTCTTGATGAAGGAAAATATGATTTTGAGGTCTTCGAGTTGAGGAGGATTCAACGCTCTAGGGATGGTGAAATTTCTTGATACCTTTACAATCTGTGCCTCGCAGATAAAACTCTTTTTTCTAATCATAAAACCAAAATGTTAGACAAATTATGAAGTAATATCTGTAGTTTCCTTATTTTCTATTTTAGTGCTCTATGTGGAAACAAGCTTGCAAATATTCGTCCCTACATATATCTAAATAAAAGGCATTATGTGAAAAAAATTGTTTTAAAGTCAGTTTAATTTTATTTAGCTTAACATAGATTTTGCCCTCCGCTTAATCCATTAAAGAACATAGAAATTTGTCTAAGCGGATAATGAGTAGGTACTCCAGAGTAAAACTCATTCATTTTAACATTTCTCCATGAAGCAGAAGTTTATACAGAATGGTGACAATTTTTACTACTTCTTTTAATCTCTGCAAATACTCATAATTCCCATTTGGCCAGGTATTTGCATTAGTGGAAGACATAAAATATATCATCACATTCCATTTAGGGACTGAAATGCATATCCAAAGCTTTTAAATATTGAATAGAGCTCTATGGAGAATTTTCATAGTTCCACTTTTTATATCGTTTTCTTCTTCTTGCCTTCAATCCACTCATGGAATAGTTCCAAGATAGACAAACTTTTAAACTCTTAGAATTGAGGTGGCCAGTTTCGGTTCAATCTTTTCCACTCCAGTTGTTATGCAGCTATAAAACGTACAGGAAAATTTCATTTCAACATTTGTGGAAATTTGCTAAAAACGGTCAGCTCTTATGGCTAGCTGCAGAATAGTTTTGATTTTATCTTGGTGAATACCACAAAATATCCAACTTTATCCTTTGAGATCGTGTGGACATTTCGGGATTGTATACAATTTAAATTGAAACCACTTCCAGGGTAAAGAATTGCCATTACGAGCATATCCGCAAATGTGACACGTCTCTCACATTTTTTGTGAACGGAGTGCCATATAGAGTTTTGTTGCCACTTTGTAGATGTCTTTTTTGAAGATTTTTCAATTGAAGATATTCCAACCACAAGTGGCTAACTTTTGCGAACATGAATGACTTTAGAGAGTGGCACTTCTTGCCAATATCACCATAAGTTTGGATGGTGGGAAAAATAGTGATTTATGTAAAATATTTTTTATTAAATAATGCTTCAGTTGTAATAATGATTGCGAATTTTTGTCTATCCATAGTTATCTTCCCATTTCATCAGAATCGAGAGATGTTGGCAAGAAACTGTATAGACTCTTGAGAGGAGAAGGGTTCACTACAAAGAAAGACTTGACCGATGAAGCTCAACGACAAGGTAAGAGTTCTAAGTTCTAAGAGAAGAATTCCAGAGGTATCTACCGTCATTAATAGTGAAGTGATAAATGTTGAATAAAGAAAAGGAACTGTATATGTTAGTGATTGTCTGAATTTTTATATTAGGCTTGTGGATAGAGGATACGGGAGCCTCCAATCACCGCGACCATCTACGATCTTCTGCATCATACATCCAAGCCCTTTCAGAAGGTCTAGAACTATAAATAGACCCATGATGGAAATCTGCGCCAATTACGGCCTTATTTACGTTGGTGGCAATTATAATCTTCAATTAACTCGTATAAATACGATCTTCATACACTAGCATTCCTATACCATCAAAAATGCAAATGTTGGTACAAATGTTAGATTACTTTTATTAATGCTAACGAGCATTTTCTCTTATAACATGCACTTAGAGCAATTAAAATTAATCTCTGCAGAAAAATCCAAAATACACCCCTTCAAAACAACTCAAAATCCCCCATTCAAAACTATTGTCGTAAACAAGCATGATGTACTATGATTGTGCTAGCAAAATAAAAAAGAGGTGACAATGTACCACAACGACTAAAATGTTCTTCACTCTTCTGTGATTTTAATTAAAACCAGCAATTTAACGAAAATGAACAATTCATGTCCTTAGATTGAGGACACAATTTACGCTGTCCACAGGAGCAGACCAGACCTTTTCCGCTCACAGTTTTAACGTTCACATCTTGTGTCCACCATGAAATATCATCCATAGTCAGCTCAAAGAGATAGCTGTGCCGTGTTGAGAAGCGTTCACGAAAAAGCAACTATACGTTGATATCGGCATGGGGACAAGGGGGAAGGGGGTTTAGTAACATCATAACGTGATCCCTTAAGTATAATTACGAAACAACAAGAAGAGGGCGAAAAAGCAATTTCACATAAAAACATTTTCACTCACGACTCATTTTCAAGCAAGCCATATCTCACAACACTTTAAGTTGACAGCATTTGGAGCACCGCACGTCTTGTTCAGAACAAGGACAAGCTATAAGCATTTTACGGATGGAAAAAATCATTTGCCAGGACTAGGAGCACATTGCGGAAACTGGTTCAAAGTAAAATGCAAATGCAACTCTCCGTCAAGAACAACTAAACAAAATTAATAAAAAGTTTTTAGTTGCTGAAGGGCACTAACAAAACGAACATATCCGGTGGGCGGAATAACTCTACCCCCAGGTTCCACTTTACATAAATTATTCGAAACGTTTTCGTTATGCCCGCTAGGAAACCCAGATTTATGCCAGAAATAAAATCTCTACCCTTCCGGCGAGGTTTATTATTTTTGCCTTCTTCGTTTTCCAGAATTCTCTTTTCCAGAATTTTCATTTTTTACACTTTTCCACGATATTAAGACGTCTTTCAAAATTATCCTCCCAATTCAGTAAAGAGCAGTGCTATATCACAGATTAAGGATCCAGATTTCGGGAGGAAATTTTAATGCTTCCTGGTATCCTTTTCGACGAGCTATATCTTTACACCCACGTGCTTAATGCACTGTGCATTTATGCAAACAAGCAGCAGATGGAGGAACTTATTTGAATACAAAAAAAAATCGAGGAAAATTGAGAAGATTACGAATTATCCGCATGTTCTGAGCCAAACTTTCCAACTTCCCTACCACGTCCTCAGCATTCTGCACATTTGATTTTAACAACACAGCAGAAGATGCTGAGTTTCGCATATCCCAGAGCCACTTAATAATGCAATATTTCGGTCCTGGGGGGATAATTTCAAAATAAACACATGCGAAAAATGTGGTTTTCTCTAAACAAATTTACACGGCTTTCTCTGATTTTGTTTTCACTAAAACCAAGTGCGAAAACGTGTGATTTTGCTAATTTCTTGGCACAAATAAATCCAGAAGATATTGGAGCGAGTCAACTCAAAAGGATATGAGCTTGGGATTGATTGAACAAGAAAGAAAAAAAATGTGGGAGCGGAGTAAATTTTAACTAGAGCAGTGGAAACAAATAAAGTTTGAGTAAATATCGTTACCTTAGCTCTGAAAGAAGCTTCTCAAGCTTCATATAAGAACCGCTCACATCCATTGATCCCCCAGATTTTTGAATGGGTTCTTCCATCATGAATCTCTATTTACACCTTGTTTTTTCCCATCTCTTTTGAATTTCTCCGTTCTTTCTCACTTCCTTATAGTGTTCCTCCCTTCTAATACCATCAAATTTTGAGATCAGTAATTTTGAACTCATATTAGATATAATCAACAATCAATGATAGACAATTTATTCAACGGTAGTAGAATGTCATGTCGAATATTTATGGGGGTGTAAATTTTTTGAAGATGGTTATCGCTCTGGCAGGTCTTCAATCTCGGCTAGTGAAAAAAAACGTTGGGAAAATTAGGGCGTTCTTCGATCCCATAGATTGAATATGGTCTGAGCAAGATGGGATCCCGAATATCAAAGATGCAATATAAATAAAACTCAGAAGTTTGCAAGCTTCGACGGTACCATACAGTCTTAATTGAAAGGGAAATGGGGAGAAGAAAAAAGGAAATGAAGGTATAAAGGTTCTGTTTGAATAATATATGATGAAGTCATCACCCTTTCAAATGATTACTCAGTAAAGCTTCCCCCGCTGGCAACAAGTATCTCTCAAATAATTCATTAATCGACAAACACAAAGAAAACAGGGTTCCTAACAATTGCGCCATGTCTCCATTAAATATCGCTGGAAAAGAATCACATGAATACTAGTCTGGAGAGGACAAAAATATAATTATTGTTAACAATAGTCACTTTTAGTTCAAACAGTCAAAGTACGAGGGCTGTACGGAAAGTATCCGATCAATCCGACTTACGGACAATAGCGACGATGTCCACTACAAAGTATCAACCTTTTAAAATCAAAACCTAGTTCTAGCAATTCTTTCACTTTTGGAAGCACTCCTTGTATTCTACTTCTACAGCTGCTTCGTCGGATTCCTTTTTATTTCTCGACATGATCAAGTCTGTTTCCTTTTATAGGATTTTTAAATTTGAGAAACCACCACTTTTCAACAAATCAGGCCGTTTTCTTCTTACTACGTCACATAGTCACTTTGGAACTTCTCGGTAATATTATTTCATTACCGTCTGAGCTTTAAAAGCGTATTAATGATGAATAATACCCTCCTGGGCGGTGAGCATTACCTTGATGTTGCTTCAGGTGTTTTTAACTGTGAAGATTAAGCTTTTGTCTCAGGATCATAACCATAAGTCCATGACTCATCCCCAGTAATAACCGTTCTGAATATTTCCGAGATGTTTCTGTATGGGACGACTTCCATTCGATAATTCTTTTGCTCTCCTATCATGGAATTTTGCAGCATTGCGGCTTATCCCTAAATATTGACTTAAAATTCCCGAAACTGTAGTTTTTGTAAACCTAAAGTCTTTTACGTATTGTTTCTCATTGTCATACCACGATATTAAAACTTGAACACGTTCCGCATTTTCAGGAGTTTTTATCATTGGGGACCTGCTAGCCGAGGATAACTTTCAATTAAAGTGTGAACACTTTTAAATCGCCTAAACCACTCTTTAATTTGAGTATCACCCAGAGATTCAATGTCATACACTTTACTAATCATAAAGATTGGTTCCGAACAAGAATAATCAAGTTTTTGACAATCCTAAAGTAATTATTTTCATATACTCAATTCGTTAACAGGATAAGCAATATTACTCTCTTAACCAAATCAGCTGACGTGAAATTTCTACCCCCTGCTGGGATTGGAATTATTCTCTCTAGCCGAATAAATAGCATAATTTCCAGCCTTCATTATGATGTGCCTGAGGGTCTAAATTGTTTCTTACTCTCAGTATGATAAAAGTAGACAAAAGTCTTATAAAAGCTCCGAGGCTTTCAGCTCCAAATCCAAGCTGTCTTATCATGCACAGGCCTCATATTATGGAACACAAAAATGATAAAAGTCATACTAATTCTCGTCTGTTTAACAATTCTTCACTTTAAGAACGGTACTACTTAACCTCCCGTCTTTCTTACATAATTACCCATTTAGTTCCACACCTCATCCAAACTTCAAATTTCACAAGTTACTTAACGACTGTACGCCATCCCAAACTTTGTCTAAGAAGCATATAAATTGAAGTAAGTTTCTGCGTAAAACAAACATGGGATTATGCTTGACCCTAATGTCTCAGAGACCACAGGGTCAATGTGAGAAGTTTCTTAATTAGACGGTAAAAACTAATTGAATATCTTATCCACCCCTTCTCCGTGCGTACTTTAATCACTCGAAAGATTTGCGCCTATTGTATACAAATTGATGTGGTTGAAAGAGTGGTGCCGGAATTCACTTGCAATTAATTGTTGAATGGACACCATAGATAGATCGATTTCTTCCCCTAGGATATCTATTTTGACTTAAAATCTACAAGACTCAAGGACTTTGGGTCTCGTTTTAAGCTGCCGAAACAAAAGGTCCTTGAATAATAGCACAAAAGGAGTTTTAGTGTCGCTCTGATGTGGAATATAAAGTTAATATCTGATCCGTACACTTTCAAAATTCCTTTATTCTTCGACATTTACACACCCAGATAAGTTCACCTTCACTGCATCATATACAGTGCAGGGCACATCCTCAGCGCTGCCCCCATTTTAATATGCAACTTTATGAAATTTTATTTATTCTAAGGGGTGAAGGATGATGGTAATCGTTCATTCTTTCCGTTGAAAGGTGTAAACAGAAAACTTTGAATAGGTCTTTTATTTTCTTGGAATGCTGCAGCAGTTGTGGTGGCTGTAAGAATAAAAACCAATAGGGCAGTAGCTTGCATTCACACTGGGAGCCTTTTTATGGTGGAAGTTTTCAATTGACTTTTTCATTATGCTTGAAAATGGACTCTGCTATGAGTATAGTCATGTAATTCTTTGGCATGTATGCTTCCAGCTCTATATGTGAAACTTAGTTCCTTGAGAGTTGAGATATGAATGCAGTCACTTGCTTTCCTCCTTATCTTACTCTGACGTAATTTTCTTAAATCAAGTTCAGGGATTAGTAATATTAGCTTGGAGTATCATAAAGTTCAATAAGCAATTCTAAAGTTATAAAATCGACTTCAATACAAAATTATTGATAAAATTCACCAAAATAATCGCCCACATTTCCGTAATTCTACAAATATTTTATATTGGCCAATAAACGTTTAAACATTTGTTGAAGTCTTTCAATATTTATTGAACGAAAAAATCCTTGAGGCTTTCCTTCACCAGTGAAAGTAGCAACATCAGTTTAATATCTTATTTTCTGTTTTCTTTGCTCTGTGGGACTAATAAAAGAACAAAACCATTACTTCAACAACTCTGGAGTTAAACTGTTGCCAGCTGATATTGTTTTCATATTGGGAATCGAAAAACCACAACCACCATCTTTTTGCCTGCCGAACAATAACGCTACAATGTGAAAAGTTCAGAAAATAAAAATGTCAATAAAGGACCTTTAAGTTAATAAAAAAGAACTCCAGTTATTTAATGTTCGACAAATTTGGTTGGGCGTGGTTGGATTGTTTGTTTGCAAAAGGAACGAATGATAAACAAATTTTAGATCGCTATTATAAATCCTTATCCATAATCAATATTTCTAAATATATATATTTTTATATCCTAGCACATTCTCACAATGGAAGCTGGAGGATTGTTTTTGTAACATGACTACTTAAAAGAAATGTTTCTCTTTTTTCTTGGTAATCGTAAAAATTTCGGATGTTAGTACACTGAGATTCTTGTAATGTAATATCCTCCGTTTTCCGACTGTTAGGACGTAAAATAAATCTAAAGACAATATAAATAGCATTTTATCTGTTGTCTTCTCCTTGACATCTACTTTGTTATTTAGGTCCCTAAAGTTATAATATCAGATAATATAAATAAAACAAACTGAAATAGGTATTGAGGCCAAATGTTGGTCATTTGTGGCTATAGGCTAATTAATCTTCCGTCGGGCGCAACTAATCTGGCAAAGACAGTGGTTACAATAATAGTTCCTAAAATTTACGAAAATTTTACAGGATGTTATAAATGCAATGTAAAGTATTTCTATTTAGATCCGTCTTACTTATAATGAGACATTTAGATTTTCTTGATGCCCTTGATGCGTTTTATGCTAGAAATGTCTTCTTCCATAACACCTAATGGCCTGAAAAGATATAACCATCATCCGCGTAGAGATATAACTTACAATATGAAATCAGTGGAAAAATTTCATTATTTAATATGGAAAACGACAAGGACCCAAAGATTGAGCCCTGCGGAACTCCTAAAAGAATAAGTAAAAATTTAAGATAAACTTAGCAACATATGAAGAAAACTTGGATTTTTTATAAATTCCTTACACATTGTGATAAACCTTATAAAATCTAAGAATACCAATATCATCAATTCACCTTTGCCTATCGATTTTGATATACGATTACGTATTATTTTCAACTTAAGTCGTCCAACTATGCTCTCAATTAATTGCAAATGTATAATATTTTCTAAAACTTTTTAGAAGAATGGTTATATGCTTATTGAGCAAGATTCCTCACAATATTGGTTACTTTTTGAAATAGATAAAATTGTTAGCGTAGGTACTTGTAAACTTTAGAAAATATTAATAATATGTCTTAGAGTTAAAAATATTGTTGTTGTTTTGTGTATGGTCACCGAGGCAGAGCTGCAACAAATCATCTTTAGAAAGAACTGCATTAATATCACTTAACTATATTTTGCACAGTTTTCGATAACTCTTGATGATAAAAATCAGCCAAATCTGCAACCACTTTAGACGCTACGCTGCGCTAAAATTCTGGTTCTTGCAGGCAATGAAGGTGATTCAGTATTTTATCCGTGGAGGAGGTAATGATGCTTTCTTTTTTTGAAACAAGAATCTCTTCTCTATATGGTTGAGCTTGAAGCAATCTCCATCTCAAATATGCTTTCTCCATCTCAAAATATGATGGGGTGAGAGGTCAAGGGGTAAAAGTAACAAAAAGTTACTTTTATGAAAATCAAGTTTAAAGTTTAGATTGGATAATTAATTCCAGAACACACATATATCATTTTGAGATATTGTTTTATGTATTTCTTGATCACAATAATTTTACATAGATTAGGTATCCATTTCTTCACTTCACTCATTTTTTTCAAATATGTCACATGTACCCCTTGGCTTCTCACCCCCCTCATATCTGTTGTATACCTCACACCATGAAAATGCGTTAATCGTTGCAGTAACCTACATTTTTCCCACACTGCCGACGTAGTTAATTGTAGAGTCGGCAGACATAAGTATATAAGTTAAAAAATTACCAAATTAATATACGTTCCTTATTAACGTTTCTTTGAACTATGCCCACAAATGTATTCGACACATTTATACTAAGATTTCACACTCATAAACAATAATAAAATATTCTATATAGTTTCTTTTTCTACGTTGATCTCACAATGAGCTCCTTATTAGCAAAAAAGATTCGCAGAAATAATTTGAGCACTTCAAACGTTCAAAAAATTGATATTCTTACCCTGGCAAAGGTGAGTTATCCTTAAATTCATCAAGCACTAAGCAATTCATTTAAAAGTGTCATATCAGAGAGCAGCAAAGCACTGAGTTAAAAAGTGAATATCACGTGACGAATAAATAAAAGAAAAAAATTAAATGTAAGGATTCTTTGCCAGTTTTTCATTTTAAAAATTCAATGATATTCTCGGACTTATCAATTATCCCATTTACCCATTATTTAATGAAAGAAAAATGTCCTCTAGAATTTAGTACCGATCGTTTTTCGGGAAATTTACGTTTAATTTCATATCCCTCTATTTGTATGCCATAAGTATCTCAAGTTTCTCACATTAAAAGTTGAGAAAATCGATTATAAAGTGATTTAAGGTGCTATAAATATAAATCATCCATGAACCGTTGCATAATTCAAAGACGTCAGAGAATTTTATTTATGTATCTAGTCTGAAATGTACATTAATGGCTGAGGGATGGTTGGTTCGATGGAGCGGATAGTAGTATCTTTCGAATTCAATTTTTCATTGAAATCACAGTAGTATCTTTCTATTCATGATGCTAAGTATTTGAGCAGTAATCACTTAAAATAGTTCACGGGTTCATGTAACAGATAAATAAATATAAAAATTACATTTTTATTACCACAAGTACTAGAGAAAAACGATTTAAAGTAAATTATGCTAAAGATGGACTGTTTTAATTATCACTGAAATACTTAAGAGATGAAATTACCTGTGTTTTGTGGAACTATTCTCCTGGAAAATCTATTATTGTCGCTAATTTGTGAGGATAGTAACAAAAATACCAATCTTCCCCTGTAATTTCATAGATTTTAAGTAGTTTATAAAATATATCTTCTCCCCACTCTATTTCATAGTACGTAAATGTGTTTCTTGCACACGGATTTATTTTAAAATCTCGTGAGAAAAGTTCGTGCAAAATTTGATTAAAGCAATTTTTCAAATAAAATGTGCAATGCATTCTTAAGAATTGTCTTCGCATAGGACGAAAGGATATGCTTTTGTTGTACTTAAAATAACCCATATTTCCCCCCAGTTGAGGTTATATGCATGTTTTTGCTCATTCCAGTAAACACATAAAACCTTGCTGTACAACGAATATAACAGCTTTTCTTCCTTTAAGATCCCGTTGCCCATTATTTCCCTGAATTAATGTAATCGCAATTCTACCTTGAGTTTTTAGTAGGAACTTTCCATTCTTCTGTACATTGTCGACACCTGTTGTCATTGCTTTATGGTCCATGACTTTTCGTGGTCACGAGCAAGGTATCACACTATTTAAGCTTGTGGGAGAGAAAGGTAACAGTGCCACCATAGCACCGGAAGATATCACTTTAAATACGGAAAGATACGACAAGGAGACATGGAGGACATTCTGTTGTACTGGTGTCCTAGCAACACAAATCAGTTTTTTTTTGGCGGAAGGTTGCTATAATATCTGTCGTTTCGAGTCTTTGACTGTTTAGCCAGAACTTTGTCCAGATGTCATTAATTGTTTCGTAATTTGTGGACAGCTTAATGTGCTTTTTGCCATTCCTAGCCACTGGGATAAATAGTCTTGGACCATTATCTACACTGGTGCTGCTCCTGATGTGACAGACTTTTACAACATAAAATCTTGCCCCCAGCATGAGTATAGTCCAATTTAAATTTCTCTACAAATGTTACTTGCCCTCTTGTGCTGTAGTAGTTTTGTTAATAGAGAAATATGAAAAAGCTTTTAATGCGGTCACCATGTGGCTCCCTGAGAATGGACCTCTGGAAACAATCTGCAGGGATAGCTTTCTACTAAACGTCGTGTCCTGGGTAGATTCCAATGGATTATCGCTGTACATGACATTCTTTTCTAGTATCATTTTTATTGAACGTAAATGGAAATAGCTGGTAAAAACACTTCACATTTCTTTGTTATTCATAATGCAGTAGTTTCCACATGGATCTTTTGTAGATTAAATAGTTAACATCCTTTGCAGAGCGCATCTTGTATAGCTAATGAAATTGAAAATAATTTTTGTAAATCTATTAGAGTTGTAATTAAATCGAATCCTAAAATCCAAGGGGAAAATGCTCGCCCCGTATAATGTAACAAGCTTTATCTAATTTGAATATCCAATTAAGTTAATTATATGTATGACGTCCTGGCTTTTAAAACATTTATCAGATTCCGCTGAATACAAAGGCCATGTATTCAGACGTCCTACTTATACAGCAGGCGCAAACGTGAATTAATTCCTCTGGGAAAAGACCTTTTACATTCGGATAAAAATGATAAATAATTAAGCAAAATGAATAGAAAACGAAAAGCATACCTTGACATTAACCTATTCCAAGGGACAAGAAATTTGTCGCCCTCAAATTTCAGGGTTATTCTGTGAACTTTGAGAGTCCTTTACTTTGTGTTCTGGATCACCCAAAACTATGTCAGTGTCGTTGCTCATTGAACCCTTAGAATATCTCTTAAGGAACTCCTTTATCACAAAAAAAAGAAATCCAATAATTTGAAAGCAAGTGGGACGTTTCTTTTTTGAATGTTCGAGGGTTTATGGTCGAATACGAATGTCATTTTAAGAAGTAGCACTAGAGTTTGAATAGCTTAAATCCCTTGAGATTTCTTTGGATGTTGTGTCCTTTTATCCTGTTTTCTCATATTTTTTCTATCGTTATAGAAATATTTTATGAGGGTACATTTTACTTTGCAAAAATTTCTACTCCTGTGAGTATCTCTTTGTAAGTGAAGTAAAAAGCAGAATACTATCAAATACATAATAATGCCTATTACATGGTGCAACATGAAAGGCGATTGGAGAAATACTATCTTGGGATTTGAGAAGAATTGGTTAGTAGGAAATAAGTATTAATAAATATAATAAATAAAGTAATATGTATTAGAAATATGTACTATAGAATTCGAACAACAAGTTTCGGGCACAAGGGATTTCATTTTCTTGAAAGGATATTACTAAAGCTTTGAAAAATATCAATAAAATATTTCGATGCAAATTTCAGGATATTTATGCTATGATTTGATTGCCTTAGAATATTTGAATTATTAATGCGTCTTCTTTATATAATAAATTAGAGGAAGTGAACCATGAAAAGACTAAAGGTGATGTCAAGCAATGCGTAGCTTGTTTATTAACTTTTTTTTTTATTTATTTATTTTTTTAAATCAGCTCATACAGATTAGAACAGGCATTTTTTAAAGGTATGACTAATGAACGACTTTCAATCGGCATCATTAGAGCCGCCGATTTTGTGTTGATGTGTCCCATGGGAATGGATATCAACATTCCTAAAGGTTGCTTATTAGTTTTGCAGTAGAGCTGGAGTTTAGTTTACCTCACAATTCCCTTGTCATTCTCGCAATCTGTATCGCTTACTACAATTGACGATGCTCAATCCACAATACGCCAAAGTAAATATTTAAATGTCATCCCCGTAAGGGAGGGGAAACAATTGCAAGCTGCCCCTCTGTGTCAACTTGTCTGCCTTTTCGTTATCATAGATGCCACTGTAACCTAGCACCCACAAAATGAGTATATTGTTGTCTCAGGGCAAACCACGGAGTTACATGTTTGCAGTCCCTAACCAATTTCGAGGTAATGAAAGGTATCATAAGGGCCTTGATAGGCGCCTAGCTGTAGATGCAGGTTCCGATAACCTTCTACCTACCTACTTCTCAAGGCGCAGTGCCGATTGCACTCATAAAGGAAGCCAGCCCCAACGCCATCCTCGATTTTTGATCCATCCGTATATAGGATTAAATGTGTCAAAAAAGGGATTATAATAAGTATATTTTGCATACACGTTGAAATCATCAGGACGGTTTCGACTATTATTATGGAAAGGTGTGCGCGTAAATCCAATGCAAAAAGCCCTCTGGCTCTGCCTTTTTAATATTTTTTAAGCAACAAACCCCTTTACATCCCCGCAGTATTAAAGTAGCATACTTTAGGTAGATAGCTTCGAGTTTCGAAAGTATACTATAATCTTAATAAAAGATATCTTACTTTATGTCATAATTTATTGATATATAGCTTGAATATAATTTCAAGTACGCAGCATGAACTACATCTCAAGTGTATGAATGTTTAAGTTTCATCAATAATATTCTTTTCCCGTTGGAGAGTGACTTAGATATATTTTTCCAATCAAGTAAATTCAAACATTTCCACCCTTGAGACTGTGCTCCAGTAATCTGTTTACTGTGCACACTTAATAACACGTGTGATATGTGTACATTTAACTGAAAGGTATAGATACGAGCTGGATGGCAACCTATTCAATAAGGTGAAAAGTAAATATTAAGACAAAATCAATCTCCAAACTTCATGAACTGTCTTCATTTTGTCGCTTCATAAGCACCTACTTCAGCAAGATTTCGTTTATGCAAATAACTTTCATGTGACAAGAGGGTGCATGGGTTCACATCAAGGAGACATTGAAAATTTTCTTGTAGAAAACAGAGTGAGCGTGTACCTACCAAGTCCTACGGAAAATACAAAAATTTCATAAATTGTACACCGACATAAATTGCCAGCAAGTGTAAAACGTACAGCGATGATAAAAGTGCTCTGCTGCAAGTGACTTTTATTGCGACGCTGCGATTTATGTCATGCCTAGAGCGATGATACCTCATTTCTGATGCTTGCTACTTCCCGGTACGTGAGAGACAAAAGCACCCTCCAGTAAGTACAAGCGTTCACCTCAGATTTAATACGGTTCCCGGGCTGCCTGCCATCCCTTATACCAGACCTGGAGCAAGTTTACTTTAACTAATTTGATGAGACTGGCCGCAATTGAATATCCTCCAGGTTTTTCTGTTCTCAGGACTACATGCGCTGGTCCCAGCTCTAACATATCCGGTGAGATGGATTGGAGTGATAATTTGCATGTAAGCGTTTTTGGTTCCTTTTAAGTGCTTTTTTTTCAGGAGATAACCCCGAAAACTTTGGTTGCGTCCATTATGCGGGGCATGTCGGCCAAAAATGGGACGTTTTTTATTTGTGGAAAAATAAATCCACCGACATAGTGGGCGAAAAGCACATCCCCTTTGAGGGCATTTGATGGAGAAAATCTCCCAGCAAGATTTATTGAAGACAACCTCATGTTAAATAAAACTCCATAAATAAACGTGATAAGCTTTTATTAATGTTCCGAGATAAGGACTAAAGTCGACTTGAAGATGATGAGTTTGTGCAACTTGACCCTAACCATAATTCTATAATATAAGGCACTTCTTCCGACAGCTATAAGCAACATTTTAACTTTCCTCGTACATCAGTCTTATCTGTATAAAAGTCTCATTCGACTTTTTATCCTGATTCCACTCAAAAAGGAAGCATTTGGATATACCGGAGAGGAAAGTATTTCATGGTATACTACACCTGGAGGATCTGAGGTCACGTACTTCCTGCTCGTATTCTGCATAAGCAATCGTTTCATACAGCAGCACTCTAATTTTATCCCAGCATTGAAATTATGATTTTATTATTATTTAGCCCTTTTTTATTGATGTTTTATTCAGGCATAAATTGAATTTTATGGAAAAATTGTACTGAATTATTGGCTTGATATTTTCAGAAAGTTTTTGACATTCAGGTGTGATTAGGCAGGTTAAATTCATTCATTAGTGCTGCAGATTAGGTGAAAATGTGAAAAAGTACCATCGAATTTTATTTAACTTGTCAGATTTTGAACGACTCTCTAAATTACGTACCAAGATTAACGCACTATCAATGCGATAGTAATTCGATTGGAAAATAAGCCCACAGAGATCTATATATTATTATTATTTCCATTTTCACCCTAAAGGCATATCACTCAAAGACGACTTTAAAGGTCCTCATGCATAGTTTTATCTGTACTGTACTGAACCCCGTTTCAAGACTACTAGACCTGTCCATTTGTCATATTTAGTATGCCCAATTTCACTCAAGGTGGTATCTTGAAAGGGGGTACATTATGCCTTTGTAGTTTTGTATGATATTGAAACTTCTTTTAAGACCGTAAAATAAATCGAGATCGGTTAAGCAAATGAAAACCGCGTAGTGATTTGACTAGCGATTGACTCAATAGCTTCTAGTCATCATTACTCATTATTAGCACGTTAAACTCCTCGTTTCTTAAGCACAAGCAGTTTCTAACTCTATATATGAGGAGGACATTTCCTATTTCAACACTGTCAAGGATATTGAAAATCCAGTTATTAAGGACTGATATGTTCCTTCTGAATCATCTGATAAAGCAGCACAGACACCCTTTCCTTAAATTGGAAACTAGGACCAACATGATTAGATTCTCAAGGGGTCTCGAGACTAACATATGGACTATAGTCCCGCGCTCAAATCCGAGAAACTTTAAAATTTGGTCCAAAAAAATCCATGGACTATAGTCCATGTTTTTTGCGAAATTTGGACGGAAATTTTTTTGGCGCGAAATTGGTGTCAATCGAAAGGGAAATTCCCGGAAGCTACAAAAAAACTACCCTCGCCGATGGGCGCGCCTGTATTCCCTAGTTAGAGCCAAAATTAGTTATTGCATATCCGTAGGGGTCCACATGGGGAAATCGCCGAAACTGCTCGAAATTGCCGAATTTCCCGGCCAAATTTTGTGGGCAGGCTCAGAAGTCTGTTCCCTTTCGATTGGGCCCTCCCGCGCTCAAATCCGAGAAACTTTAAAATTTGGTCCAAAAAAATCCATGGACTATAGTCCATGTTTTTTGCGAAATTTGGACGGAAATTTTTTTGGCGCGAAATTGGTGTCAATCGAAAGGGAAATTCCCGGAAGCTACAAAAAAACTACCCTCGCCGATGGGCGCGCCTGTATTCCTTAGTTAGAGCCAAAATTAGTTATTGCATATCCGTAGGGGTCCACATGGGGAAATCGCCGAAACTGCTCGAAATTGTCGAATTTCCCGGCCAAATTTTGTGGGCACGCTCAGAAGTCTGTTCCCTTTCGATTGGGCCCTCCCGCGCTCAAATCCGAGAAACTTTAAAA
>QYTT01091282.1:27293-40340 GCA_006980735.1 Dasypogon diadema
GCTTTCTACAACATCTTCTGAGCCGCCACCTACTATTTATTTTTAGCCATCCACTTTTTCTGAGCCGCAGCCATCTACTTTACTTGAGTCAACACCAAAAAAAATTCTCACCTGAATCTGTCAGACCTTTCTCCAAAGCTGGCACCCAAAAAACCATTAATCGAAGCCGCAAAACAGCTATTTTAACTGATAGCCCTGAGAAAGATGACTTACTTCAAGAGCAAGAGAAGAAAAATAAGAAGAAAGTAACTACAAAAATAACTAAGAACAAAAAAACAAGGTGCTGAAAGGAGAAGATTCAATTCAGTTTTACAGAAGATGAATTAATTAAATGCATTATTTTATGTTATTTTATTATGCGTGTATATATTTATAAGAAATGTTGTTTTAATCAATAAATGTGATCGTTATTTCAAGTACTTTGGATGTAACTATTAGTTTGTATTATCTAAAACGACCTTGGATCTTCTTACCTCCTATCTGGTTCTTTTAACCAATTTTTATCATCCATAATATAAAACTTTTGTTTTTCTGGACCCTGAAAGTTATTCCAATTTGTAGCTGAAGAATGGCACCCTACCCTACCATAGATTCGTAAATAGCAACCAAAAAAACCTATTTTGAGAACATTTCATTGTCATGTTCCGACATTTATAAGCACAATGCACAAGCTAACAAATAAAGAGAAATTGAATAGGTATTTGCTGAAAGAATTCCTTTTAAAAATTTTCATGTCATCAATAATGATACATTATATACACAATTCTGCACTGAAGTTCATTACTACGATTTCAAGATTATCAGAAATTCCATTTGAGTGTCATTGCAAACTAAGTCCCCACATCAAAGTATTCATCGCAGTTGGTAGGCATATTTCCTCAGTAGTACAGATTTGACGTGCCCAAGTTTTCTTAGTCTTTATCCCATGAATGAATATCTTTCTTTAAACTGCTGAGATTGCCTGGTACCATAATCCTTTAAGAGCTGTTCTATCTCGACAGCGTGTATCACAATAAGCTTAGAAAGAAGAATTCCCCTTAAGTAAAGTTAGATGTTGAGCTTAAGATAGCTTCCAAGTAATTAAATATTGAGTGGATGTATTTTATCGCGTTTTTTATCTACTCTTATTCAGTGAGGATTGTTATTGGAGAATAGAATTTATGAGTGGAATTTCAATTGGACATTTTTAATTTAAGATTTTTGTTTTTCTGTTATTTATGGAACGTGCATCGCTCATATAATCCAAGTCTTTAACTGACATTTTATTTTAGACAAAATTTATGAACTGTGATACATACACTTTTAAGAAAACATTAAGCTAAACTTCGTGTAGTTCCCTTGTTAATGAATTTTAGAAAATACTTTTAGTGTCCTGATATGTACAGTAAGCGAAAAATAACAACAAAATAAATAAATAACTTTGGAGATTGAGAGTATGTGAAACTCTGTTGTTAGTTGTGATTTTGAATATTCTGTCGAGCACAAGTTGCACACGACATTTTAATATCAGCTTTTAACAAAGAAATCCTTTACCCTTCAGTATCGGCTCTTATTGAAAGTATTTTATCCCCTAAATCAAAGTTTTACCTCTGTTGTTATATGAATTCATTGTATTGAAAAGTATAGTGCTTCTTGAAAATAGTAGATATATATTTCGAGGAACTTTAAGAAGCAAAATTTATTCTCATAACCTATAATGGCTTCTTTCTGTATATGATGCACCACGTACTGAAAGTCCGCAAAATGAGGCTATAGTACTGCAATACAATAGATCGCATTATTCTGCGGAGGAGGAGGTTTCTTAGAACGCACGGATCCTTTCCAATCAGTATACCCTTGCATGGAACGTTACCAGCTTAGTACCAATGGAGAATTTAGAAGGTGCTAGAATAACGTTATCTGTGTATGTAGTGTGATGATTCGCTTTACAAGTTTCTTAGATTCGCGCAGACCAACCTAGCGAGCAGCCTGTAAATATGCAACGCATTTTTTTTTTATTTTTAGGTGCAAAATACATGCAACCAACAAGAATAGATTTGGCGCAATAGATGAAGCCGTTCTTACCGCTTGAGTAGCTGCAGTCCTTCAGAAGTTTTTATCTCCTGGCTCTAAGAGCAGCCTTCACCTTTTTGGACTTTTGGCACTAAAGAGCAGCCGATATTACAAATGATTGCAAGGCGCTAAAGAGCAGCCGTTGTCTAAATGTAGGCGCAAAGCTTGCAGCCGAATTAAAAAATTGAAAGACAGATTTAGTCACTTTGGTTGAAACACTGTCTTTGCTTTTTTTATGCTTCTTACCATCTTTATATACAAAAATTCTAGCTTAATGCTAACCTACTTAACCTCCTTACTAAATTATTACAATGCATGCGCATATTACTGCGTCATGAAAATTACTCATTAATTGCACATGGTGACATACATTCAGTTTACGTCACCCAGTGTTTACAATGCTTAATTGGGTGATTGCACCTGATGTGCAATGAATGATGTTGGAGTGTATTACATATAATAACTAGGCAATTTAATGTATGGCAACACCCCAATCGTTGGAACGAACTAGATGGTCCGATCTAGTACACCAGTTTCTAATCGGCGCAAACTTCAGTTTCCTTTCTTACCTCCTTCTTGTTCTTCTTGCCGGTAGAAACACACAAAGTCGGACATGTCAAAACTGATTTATATTGAAATATAAATTAACACTTTTTAATCTTAAACCTTTTATTGAAGCCCCAACAAATGAATAATTCGTTACAATTATTTCCTAATTGTGATTCATTTTGCCACCTTTTCTAAAGTGCTTAATTATGTCATTTGAATATGTTATAATGAATGAATACTTTACAGTAGGTTTCCTGTAAATTTCATAAATGATATTAATACCACAATGTTTTTTTTTATAAGTTTAAGGTCCACTTCAATTTTGAGGGTAAATTTTATATTGTCTATCATACCGTTTAATATCGCTACGAAATCGTATATCGCATCTACTATACCATCCCGCATATGAAAACTATCATCCACATAACGTTTGCAGAAAATGATGTTGTCCTTATATTTTGGGTTGTTTGCAAAAATGCAATTACTCATTTATATGAAGTTCCACCAAAAATAGTGAGCACGGTGGGTCCATGGGCAAACCATCTTTAAAATCATAATTGTAATTACTGTAATAACTGGACAAGAGCAAGTGAACGCTATGAAGTTTGCAGCGGGACTGATATTTATTACAATTTAATATGATGTACAGTGTATGATAACAGTAATATCTGTGCTTGTAACATATGACAATTCCCTTCTATTTTCTTGTTTTTTCAACGTATATAATTCGCATATTTTGCTGAATCTGATTTTAAACGGTCTAAAACTTTCATAGCACTTGGCCACTTTTTTTAGTTTGTTATGTTCGCTTCAGCCATTTATGTAAAAATTTAAGAAATTTTCCTAAAAAAAAAATTCTTAAAAGCGTAAACAAGCAAAAAATCCTACAGACACACGCCAAAAATAAAAACATTTATCCTTTAAGGAGGAGTTACAATGATTCGGCAGCGGTTGAAATTGTCAAAAGAAAACTTTCCCCCATACTTGAACTCTTTTCTTAATACTTTTATATTTCGGATGGAACAACTCATACAATGCAGCTTTTTCCTTCACCTTTTCAATCAAATTTTTCAAATTTATTTTGCCAATGGGGTCCCAACCTCAAAAGGCACAATACTGTGAAAATAGGTGTGCTGCAAAGTTAAGAATTTGCCAACTTTGAGCTTCAACTTATGCAGTTGAGCTTTATTTAATAAACCGATAAATTCTTTATGAGATTCTGTTAGCTCAGCATAAGGAACATATTTATTTCATTTCGAAATGTAGCTCCTTAAATGTAATCTAATCTAAGGGCCGATTCCAATCCAAGTCGTCGTCTCCGTCTTCGTCTTCATCTCATTATAACAATTTGTGACGTCAGACCGAGACAACTTGGAGCTTGTCTAGTTTGTATAACACTTCATCAAATTAACCTTTGAGTTGACTTCATGCAAATTATGGATTTGTTTTATTTAAGAAAACGCATATTCTTTTGTATTAATTTTTATTTAAAATAAGTTGATAGCTTTTACAATTAAAATCAAACAATTCGAAACAAAAGTAATGTGTAATTTCTATCATTTCCTGCCTATTTATTTATTATACCAATTCATCCGATAGTACACAGAAAAAAATCCACTTACATACTACAGACTAATTAAATAAACAGTAATTATAAAGAACTAGATAGATCCCCTGTACAATTGCACAGAAGGCAAGGGAAAATATATTGAGCAAAGTAGTGAAGCTGAAGTTAAGAGAGAGTGCAAATGAACAAAGCAGTGAAAAGAACGCCCGTTTCCTCCTCATCTAGTAGGATAAGTCGCACAGTTTTTTGATTATCGAGAGGTATCCTCGCCATAAGTTTGATCTTCTCGTGTTAAGCGGACAGATAGAAAAAGAAAAATGATAGTGACAGTTAGGCAAGAGTTTCGCGGAAAACTATGTTGTCTGTGATGGCTTCTTTTAGAGAAAACATTTTGATTCCGTTCGGGTAAGATTTGAATGTGAAGCGCATCGGCAGGAACTCTTCGCGGCGTAGCCGGGGACAGTTGATCATGTAAAAAGCAGAGCTCAGGAAGGAAAAGAAAAATGTTGGCCCTTAACGGCCTTGAACCTTATTAACAATTGTATAGGCGAGACGCACAGGGGACTGATGGAAACAAAAACTGAAGCGAAGAGCTAGGAAGCCTTGTGCACAAAAGTTCCCTATTACTTTTATTATTATCATAGTGTCCGTGTTCCCACCACCCAGCGGTACTTAACACTGTATTATTAATCACGTAATCACGTTCAGATTTGTATGCATGAATTGAAGAAATCATATCCAGAATTTAGAATTTATTTAATAAAGTAGCCCGAGGTACATTAACCTACGAATTCAAGTGACATTTAAGAACCTGAAAATAATTCTCAAAAATCTTTGGATTATAAGATATAGATTTCCTCCACAGTTTTAGGCTTATTACGTACACGTAACACTCAGAAGTAAACTACTTATGTAAATAAAAAAACTATGTCGCTTAGGGTATGTATAGTTTACATTTAATATTTGACGTGAAAAATATTTACACAAAATTTGTTTACATAATAATGTGTCTCTGCCTATTATCAAGCTTCATGAGTCAGTTCTCGATTTAAATTCAAATTAGTCAATTTAAGTCGCATTTTCTCCTAAAAGAAATTTGATAGCGTCATTCATGAAATTCAATATATTAATAAAAAAGCTACATAAAGCCTCCTACATATTAGTCAACATCATATATATCATGTATGACATAGGACCTGTGTAAGATTGCAGTTTCCGCAGTTGACTGCATTACTGCGCGTACAGTTAACTATATAGAATATATAACGATTATTTTTTAAAGATTTTTATAGTATTTAGCAGACAGTATCCCTTTTGCTTGGATCTCCATATCCATATTGGAAAAATTGTCCTTGATATAGGTTAACTACATGCGTAGGAATTGCAGCCAACTGCAGAAAATGCATTTTGGAACAGGTCCATATTGTAGAACAATTTTCTAATTGTGATAGAAAATACTCTTTATTAAATTATTTTCGAAAAAATTCATTATTTACATAGTTAACTACACACATAAAAATTGCAATCGACTGCAAAAACTGAAATCCTGAACAGATTTATACTATGCCTCCTTTACGTTACAGGCCTAGATAGAAAAATCTTTAAATGTGCAAAAGAAGTACAATTCGTACTTAATTTTACATTGATTCTTATGGGAATATGAAAAATTATTTCATGCAGTTCGCCTTGGCGCCGAAACTATAAAGCCGAAGGTCCATTTACGACGGCAAATGCGGCAGATGCGTTGACATTTGAGTAGAATGTACGGGATTCAAATGGAGCAAGGCCCACTCATGACTTGAAGAATTTAACGCGACGCACACAACTTTCTACTTTTTCACCCGGTGACAGCGCTGCCGAATGTTTGACAAATGTGTGCTTACATTTTTGTCGCGAATTTTGTCCTTCTTTTTCAAGTACGCGCTGTTCTCTGAATTTAGGGTTTTCACTTTTTTAATTTGCATGTAAAGAAAATTAAGTTTGAATAAAATAATGTTTGAACTTTGACAAATGACCCGTCTGCCGTCGTGAATGGAACATGTCTTGACTTCATAGCCGTTAAAGCGATGCATCTGCCGCATTTGCCGCGTCTGCCGCTAAGAATGGACCTTCGGCTTAAGGCTATGAAAAAGACTATGAAAGCATTATTCGTTCTTTTTATGCCTGAAGTTGTTACGTGTGCGCTGTCCAACATAAGATGGAATAAGTTTTCAAGTTTATCACTTGATTTAGTATAAATGTTGCGAAATGAACCAAAACCAAATATATTGCGGCAACGCCAAGTATGATACATATTAATGCCATTTTTCATTTGAATCTATTTTTTGCCCACAGTAATTCATTTTCGTATGGCATAAATCCAATTTACCTAAGTTACCCAGGAACGCAACCAAAAAGTAATTTGAATTGGATTTGAAATAAACGAAAAGGACAAAATTGCCAGTATAAAAAAATTGCAGCATGGTCTAAAAAACTTTATATAACGTGGTCGGTGGGAACATTGAGCTTTCTTTGTGAGAGTAATCTTCTCCCGATTTCGTAAAATGCGAGCGAAGCTTTCGTTGTGTATTTATATTATTATGATAATAAACATAGCAAAAAGAAGAAAGAAGAAGAAAAATAAAGAATATAAAGAAAAATAATAATAAGAGGACAAAAAAAGTTAAACTACTTTTGAAAATAAAAGTGAAAAGAATAATGGAAAGCTAAGCATATACAAAGATAAAGAATAGAAACTTAAAAATACAAGAACTATAAAGAAATCATAATTATATTCAAATAGATACTAGGAGAATTATCAATTAAAAGGTACGTTAAGTGAAGAAGGAAATATCTTAGCTTAAAAGACATAATACTGTCACCAAAAATATCCAAGCTGTTAAATTTAGAATTATGATATTTCTGTATTCTTATTAATGGCGATTTGTAACCAATATTTGTGTGAATTGCGTCGATTCTGAATGATTGTAAATGGCGATATTATGAGACGGTATGTTTAGATTAATTCTTGATAATAGATGGGTGGAGTCAATAAAGTTGTGCAGGATTTTATAAAGAAAGATTTCATCAAGAAATGCACGTCTTGCCTCAAGGGTTAACATAAAAAGTCTATTTAATCGGTCGTGATAATCAACGTTAAAGCCTTCGAATTTAAAAATTATGTGTCGGGTAAATCTTCGTTGGACCGATTCTATTTTTTGACTATATGTTGAATAGAAGGTATTCCAGACGGGTGAGGCGTATTCTAGAATGCTTCTGACCAGTGAGAAAAATAACGCTTTGTAAGAAGAAATTTTTTTAAATGATTTAGTACATCTTATAACGAAACCAAGGGTTTTAAACGCCTTGTTGGTAATATGATTAATGTGAGAACCAAAAAGAAGTTTCTTGTAGAAGATTACACCTAGGTCTTTTATCTCCGGCACACGTTGAATGGGTGTACTATCTAGTGCATAATTCCAGTTAATGTCATTTAGTTTCCTGGAAAAAGTAATACATTTACCCTATATAATTTCGTATCATCAGCATATATCAGTGACGCAGAGGATAATTCATTAGGTAAATCATTAATGTAAACGAGAAATAAAATTGATCCAAGTATACTACCCTGAGGCACACCAGATTATTGTACAAATGTGCCAGATTTATAACCATTTACCACGACAGCCAACCTTCTATCACATAGATAACTCTGAAACCATCGAACACACTTACTATCAAAGCCCATTTTATGAAGTTTAGCTAGAATAATATTATGGTTTATTTTATCAAAAGCTTTAGATATGTTTGCAAAAAATGTATCTACTTGTTTTCCCTCATCCAGAGCAGTCGCAACGACATCAGTAAAAGATACTAAATTCGTCACAGTGGAACGTCCTGGGATAAAACCATGCTGTTGTAAATTAATTAAACCTTTAACTTTGGGAAAAAGATTATTGTATGTTACCCGTTCGAATATAAGTTCTAAGGTATTAGAAATAGAGATTGGGCGGTAATCATTAACTAATTGTTTATCACCAGTTTTGATTAGTGGATTATTGGGAGATTCATCATAAGAACTAAAGTTACTTGAAACACGATGTTCATCGTAATTGGTCTTAAAATAAGTGGCAAAAAGGTTGCAAATTTCTACCGGGTTATTTGTCGTACAATTATTATATTTCTTAGGACATAAATTAGTTATTTTATTTGGAGAAAGCCCAGAATGCCTTAGAATCTGATGTTAGTTTATCCTCGATATCATGTATATACTTGTCGTAACACTCACGCTGCATCTGTTTAACATTAGCACGCAAATATCGAAAAGTTTTTAAGTCTTCTGGATGTTTAGTTATCATAAACTTGCGTCTATACTTTTCTTTTAAGTTAATAGCTTGCTTTAAGTTCCAAGAATACCAGACAGGATAATCACACTTCTTCTTCGAAACGCAAGGAACATATATGTCGATGACCAAGTCTAGATGGGAGTAAAAAAGGTTTAGTGCTTCATTTATATCTAGCGATTCAAGTGAGGAAATATCTAACGATGAAAGGAAAACATTGATTAACTCATAATCGCAGCCAAGTTAAATAAGCGTTTATTAACTTTCTCAGGTAAGGATGGTGTTTTCTTTATCTTCAGATGTATATCTAATGGTGCCAGAGGACACAACGATTTAGAGACCTGAATGTTACTATTCTCCATATTGGTTAGAACAAGATCCAAATATCTATTATTTGCGTTAGGAACTTTATTATACTGTTCGAGTTGACTAAAGGACATACAATTTGACAATGCGTAAGACATACGATTATTTAGATCGGTCATACGCATAGCGTTATGATACTCATCAAATGGCCATAAGATATAAGGGAGATTACAATCACCCAATTAAAAAATACGCTATTTGGCCTAGATTTTTGAAAAACATCGTTAAAATTGGTGGTTTTTTTATAAATATCAAAAGATGATGACGGGCGAATATAAATACAACAAATATATAACTGAAAACTTTTGATAGAAATCCATAAATCTTCTAATTCAGTCTCAAATTCTGCGACGCGAAAAGCATTTAACGAACGTTTAACAGCAAGAAGGACGCCGCCACCATCTTGCAAACCAGAGGTTTCTCTACATCTGTCTCTACGAAATATCTCGTATGAATCGACATAAAATTCAGAACTATTAACAGAATCTTGTAAATAGGTTTCAGTAAAAGCTACTATATCATATTGATTACTTAAAGAAGATAGCATTATATCTTCTGTTTTGGTACGCAATTTGATAATATATGTTAAAGCTCATTTAGATATTTTTTGTTTTATAAATTCAAAACTCCTCCTGTTCTTCACATGGAAAACAGCCGAGTCATCTGTGCGTTTAAGATAAATCCTTCCAACCTTCATCCATACGTGTTTAAAGCCGTGCTCAATTTTAAATAAACGTGCCTCATACAATAATTTCCTTTTACTTTGTGATAGAAACTCATTTTATATAGATCCTATCCTCACCCTGTATACCTAATTTATTCAAAGTCACATCGAACTTGCTTCATGATCGTCTCGGTCTGACCGTCTGACGTCACAAATTATTATAACGAGACGAAGACAAAGACTTGGATTGGAATCGGCCCTAAGTGTGGAGTTAAAAATTCCTCCAAAGAACCACTTTGAAAAATTTGCAATTTTGATAGATAATCTTTTGGTTGTCTTCGATTAAGGCTGATAGCATGTTTCTAACACTTAGCCCAAATAGTTCATCTTCATTCACAGGTTTAGTTGACTTAGATGATAAAAACTATCCTCAAACTTATGGTGTCTACAAAGGGTGTAGCCGGATGAACTATAAAAAAGTCCCCCGCACGTATGGACCTGAAACTATGCACAAATGTTGTATGTTACATCAGTAATCATATCCACAATGCTTTACCCCCGAATGACTACTAGGAGGGTTGGAAGAACGGACTAACCCCTAGATTGTTTTATTTTTTTCTCCGCTCCTAGTTATCCGATTGACTTGAAATTCGGCATAAATATTTCTTATATTTAGTATATTTACGTAAAAAGTTAGGACCCGTGTGCGGTCATTTTAACTTAAAAAAAAACACATTTATTTTTTGCACCCTATAGAAGGGTAACTACCCCTTCTGGTGCAATCACCATATTCCACTAAAATATGTATTCATGCTTTAGCCTTTACATATCCAAGTTTCATCCATTTTGGTGTGGTGGAACAGGTTGAAAATCAATTAAAATCATACCACGTACCCCATTTTCACCAATATCTACTGCGGCATCATATTCTAAGAACTAAACTAAAGAAAGGGATTAGTCTACGTAAAGATTGTTTACCTGATATGTTATTTCTAGAAAAGGGTCGCGTTGGGGAATTAAGAATACTGGCCCTTCGCACACTTTGTAGTCATGACTAATGATCAAACCAGTTTTTCAGGCAATAGGGTAGAGGGAATGAGTTGTTCAACATAAAATGCATCAAGAAAACAGATGCTCAAGTGCACTTTTTACTCTCGGGGCATATCGATTTCATCATTTCCTAATAACTACAAAGTATGCGAAGGCCCATTAAAAAACAGGTTTAAAGATCGAGTTTAAACATCGCTGAAGAAGTGGTTGAGCTACCAGTTCAGAGACGTCGCTACACATAAGTATTGCTGTATATGTGGTGGTGGTAAAGAGTTGAGAGTTATACCAAATGATGCAAAAGTAAAATGTTATGTAAAAAAACAAATATATATTCCCAAAGGTAATCGATGCTGCAAAAATCATTTAATTAAGAATCGTTTTTACGAAGAAGATATATCACATTTGCAGCCCTATGCTAATTATAGTTCAATACCATATTCGGACTTATGTACTAATTCTATGACTAGGTACAATAGATAAGCTTTGCCTATCAGAGAAGTTTCTACTTTGTACAGGCTTAACGTGGGAAATATTCATGAATTAGAGAAAATGTTAATATCTTTGCAAAATTCTGTCTTTAGGACTGCTGTACAGGCTATTTTAACAGTTTTGTTTAAATTGAGAACTGGAAATAGCAACAAAATGATTGCCTCTACTCTCGGTTTAAAGCACGAACAACGAGTGTCAGAATATATAACTTCAGTACTCGATTCATTTGAAAAAGATGTTCTGTCATGTTATTTCGGTATACAGAATATCCAACGAGGTAATAACTAAAAGGAGGAGAATTTTAATCGGTATTTCGTACCCATTTCTAACACATTAGCGCCGTAACAGATTTAAAATTGTGGGGGCTGCTGATTTAAGTTTCACGTGGGAACTTTTTCCTGCCCCCTTAATTATTTTACAATTTTCTCTACCTCTATGCGCCAAGCCCAAAACAAATCTGCGCATGTAAAAAATATAAAAATGCTTCTAACTAGAATAAAATTAACTACTCAAACTTGAATAATAACATTCGGATTGATATTAAAACAATGTAAATAATATTCCTTTATGTACTTACCTGTGAAAAGAAATTCCAAAAGGTCTGCAATGACTCTTATTTTTACAACTTTTTATTGAGCACTTCATATAAACAACCGAATTTGACAGCGAAGACCAAGTATGGCGGAATGAAACAGTAAACACAAACCAACACAGAGGCAAACATTGGCTACGTTCACCTGCGTATATCATACACATAAATTCTTCTGCTTTTAGTTATTACCTCGTTGAGAATATCACGAGAAATAAATTACAGGAACACACTATTGAAATAGCTAAAGCCCTTTTTGATGTCAATTATGAACAAATAATGATTATATGTGATGGCACATATATCCGTCATCAAAAAAGTAGTAATAATATATACCAGAAAAAGTCGTTTTCCGGAAAAAAGTGCCACTGTGTAATACATTTACAATCTGCATTACTGATGGTTATGTGATTGATATGGTTGGTCCTTTTAATGCCAATCTAAATGACTCTAGTATAATGAAACAAATAATCTCTGATCCCAATGATTTAACAAACATATTAAAGCCCGGTGATTTAATAGTCGTTGACCGTTTGTCCAGTTATCGATGAAAACAGTGATGAAGAATAAATAAACAGATTTTTTCATAACCTAGGGATATCACTTATCAAAATTTAATCTACTTATATAAATCAGCTGAGCCTAATCCCAGTACGTTCTGGGATAGGGAAAATGTTCGCAGCTGGTTCTTAGCTGAGAGTGTGAGAATTCTAAATGCATTATATTAATTATATTTACATATATATAAATGTATGTAGTTGTAGATATTGCTGAAAATGTGGCACGTGATATGGTTTTAATTGATTTTCAACCTGTTCCACCACACCAAAATGGATGAAACTTGGATATGTAAAGGCTAAAGCATGAATACATATTTTAGTGGAATATGGTGATTGCACCAGAAGGGGTAGTTACCCTTCTATAGGGTGCAAACAATAAATGTGTTTTTTTTTTTTAAATTAAAATGACCGCACACGGGTCCTAATTTTTTACGTAAATATACTAAATATAAGAATTATTTATGCCAAATTTCAAGTCAATCGGATAACTAGGAGCCGAGAAAAAAAATAAAACAATTTAGTGGTGAGTCCGTTCTTTCAACCCTCCTAATAGTCATTCGGGGCTAAAACATTGTGGATATAATTACTGATGTAACATACAACATTTGTACATAGTTTCAGCTCCATACGTGCGGGGGCACTTTTCCATATTTTATCCGGCTAGACCCTTTGCTATTGATTTCGCTTAGAGCTTTCAACAAATTAACTACTTTTGATCGTGTCTGATTTTGACGTTTACTTGCGTTTGACAAACTGGAGCTTCCAAATGAAGATTCTCTATCGACTCAAAATTTGGCATTTCTTCGTTAGATTTACTTCGGAAGAAAATATGTCTTCAT
>QYTT01091284.1:0-14107 GCA_006980735.1 Dasypogon diadema
AATTATTTTGTTTTTACGAGAGGCACATCCACTGACACTGGCTTTTTTAAGCTTTAACGTTATAAAAATGCTTAGATAAATTAAAATCACTTAGCAGAGCGAATAAAAACCGCAAATTTTTTAACAAAAACTTCACAAATCAACAAAATCGGGAAATGTCACCGGTTGTCAAAGTCTTACTCCACCAAAAAATGGGCGTAAGTTCTGGTCTCATTTCCCCAAGACCAGGTTTTATATTAAACGCACCTGAGTAAGTTCTCTGTAAGTTCTGGTCTTATATTAAACGCTTGGGTGTAGGAAAGGTCAGACCAGGACTTGTTCTAGTCATATATCGAACAGAGCTATTGGTTCAAAGCTCAAGCTGGCTGAAAAGCTGTAATTGTGTTTCTGCCTTTATTCATTGCCATGGCAAACGTGTATGTTCCTGTATCTTTCTTCTTCTGATCTTTCAGCAATAATCTCTTCAGCATGGATGGCTCTACTGGAAGCTCATCAGTACCTCTATTACTGACTCGCTACCTCCAAGATAGCGGAAGATCCCTTACCACGATAAAGTGTAGACTGTAGATACGTTGGAGAAGGAGCATTTTTAGTGGACAACCCTATGATGCACACAGCACAGCTTAGGCGGAAGGAAATTAAGCATAGGGAGATTGAGAAATTTTGACCTGACAAATGTTGCAAGCGAGCCACAATTTTTTGGCATGATATTATTACTGTGCAACATTTCAGAGTCTTCACAAGTGCAATTCTTGTCAGTAGAATTGCCTCAACCACTGATACCCAGATAAAGCATCGTGTCGTGTGCAGGATTCTAACCCACGCTGACAAGGGAGAAAATCTGTAAATGTGCGCCTCAGCCCGCTTGACCTCCGGCGCGAGTAATTAGAACGTCTTTTACGCTACTTCCTTTGACGATATTCTATACATACCTCAATAAGGATACCGATATGGATTGGTGGTAACGAATAAAAGTATATAACTTTTGGGCTTTGAGGTAATAAGTGCTTGTAAATGCGAATATCGTTGCTGGCTTTGACCTTTTGAAGTGATCTTTGGAATCAATAATTATTGGCTTTCTTTGAGTAAAATTTATAGAAAATCTCTGTCTTGCATTTTAATTAATTTTTTCTTTGACTGATTGAAGCGGAATTCCTACGACTTTCGTTTCTTTCACATTTTAAGTGGAAAATTTTTAAAGAAAATTGTTTAGGGTCAGCAATCGGATCGAAAAGGAAATGTAATGAAAGCTTTCCTTTTAAGAGTTTATCCGGAATATGAAAATGCATTAACTTTATGAGATTTTCCAGGAATATGATTTTCTTATAATTTTATTGAAACGAGTGGAATTCAAATGTGATTTGCCGCCGATTCTTGGGTAAGATGTTTATAGTACATAAATAAAACTCTGCTGTTTTTTTTCATATTAATCAAATCTATGGTACGGTTGGAATGGTACTAAAATCTAATTCATGAGATCTTACTTTGATTTTATTATACGCGTACCAATTTAAGATCTTTCCGCTAAAGGCGTCTGCTTAAATAACTGAAGCCTGTAATCTAGAGGAATGGAAATGGATGGAACCTATACTGAGAGTGGCGAGGGAACAATTAAGCTCCTCTTGCAGCCACACTTTTCTGACTCTTCAACTCCAAACAGAGGTGAAACGGGAATCCTGTCGACTGCAGGATCTTAAACCGTAACATATGTCTTGCAGAAAATATCTGTAACCCTAACAAGGTGAGATGGGCCATTGGCACCTTCAAACCTCATACAAATCACAAGGATTGATCGTATGAATGATCTACATAAAACCAAAAAGTGAGTCGGACTTGGCGTATATGGTCGCAGCTGTCGTACTTCAAAAGCTTTGGATTCCTTGCCCACTATATTCCAGGCTTAAATGAAGGCGAACTGATGATTGCGCCAATTGCAGAGCCATCTGCGCCTCCAGGTAATGAAATTTCAGACGGTCTGGAGAGCGAAGGTACCCTTTATCGAACCAAAGCCTTCGGAATGGAACTCAGGGACTGCGTCAAGCGAAAAGGTTTACTAATATTTCAAATGCCATTGATTGACATTGACTCCGGAAAGCAGTTATTCTTTAAGCCTTAAGAAAATGGGGAAGACCGAGAAAGAAATGTGTGCTGCTCTGCAACTGCTAAGCAGAGAGACCTTCTCGCAAATATCAAGGCCAGGAAAATTCTAAGCTTTTCTAAGATCTTAAGCCTGGGTAATTCAATAGATGGGAATTCACTATAGGTTTCTTCGGGTGGCAGTGAATGCAAGGCTAAACAACGTATACACTCCTAGTTTTAATTTAATCTAAGGGATTAGATAACTTTGAGTTTTTAAGACCTTAAACTTGACATGATTCATTCTGCTCCAGGCGAGTATTTTGATCAATGCGAATGGATATTCCAAAATGAAGGATGCTGTGATTTGTGAACTTGAACTGAATTCGAAGTAATGGGATAAGTAAGCGCTGATTTATGAAAACTGTAGATATTGTGGTCTAATGTAGATTCATTGGAACCGCCAGAAAAGAGATTATAATCCATTACGGACATAGTAATGCTACCGTTTGAGATAAAGTGTATCAGATGGTTAATTTCGAGGTATTTCGCTAGTTACGAGCTAATTGTGGTTTTGAAAGCCTTTAAGTAATTGCTAGTGACATAATAATAGAGAGATTGTTCACAAATATTATGTAAACCTCACGCGTACGGAAGTAATGATTGATGTGTAGGAAATGTGAATTTGCGACGAAATTACCAGCTAAAATGTTAATGTTCTCCAGTAAATCTGTTCACAAATTCCTTAGCTTTAACTAAAGGTGTCTACACTAAATAGTTAATTCGTCGTTGCAATTTCGCCTTGGTTTAGTAATGGTTAAGGCTTTCCTGCGAGCAACAGAATAATCAATAATGGTTATCAACTGTTTTAACAAATAAGTGGTATAATAAGTTCAGTTGGCTCGATCATGAGGTTCCATTGATGAAAAATTTGAAAAATCAACAAGCATCAGTCGTATGATACAAAATATCAGCGCTTTTGTTCCTTTTTTCTCTTCCTCTTCTCTGCTCCTATTTCCATATGATGGAAAAGTTTTCACCGGAGTGTCTCCTTTTCCAAGGTATCTACGCTTCTTTAATTCAATTTCAAGGGATGCAGAACTTTCCAAATAGCTTCTCCTTATAGCCACTGTCCTACTCAGCCCACTTGCTCAGTCTAAAAATATTTCACAGTTTCTTAGTAATGTCTTTATCAGTTTTTAAAATCACGCTTCATACAAAAATATGCGACTGTAAGTATTCATACCTACCTGTAAAAAATGGCTAATTTTCTACATGTGAAATTTGCTTCTATTAAAGTTTCCTTTTGAATTTCCTCTACGTCTACGTTCTAGTTGTGAGTAGGAGTGCCCAAAGAATTACAATGATTTTATCACAAAGACTTTATTTAAAAATATAAATATAAATATTAATTTCACGAAGAGGAACTTTACGAATTGCACCGAGTAGCATTTGCATGGATGGTTGCTTGGCACAAAAGAACTCGCAATCTCTTATTGCAATAAAACGGCATTCGTCAGGTCCCATTTATTGCAAAAGGTTTTGCATTTTTTAGTTTCACGTTTTTTATAGGCGAATAAAATTTTATAATAAAAAATTTGGAATTTAATTTTTCCATTGAGAGCTTTGACTGGTAAAAGCAATTAGAGAGAGGTGAAAGGAAGGCTGAATTATTAAATTTAATAAGGAGGGTACTTCGTTTGAATGTTCATGACTTACAATTGGAAGAAAATTTGTGTTTTTTTTAAGGTGTTGCCTAAGCTCAGGCGATAACCCTATGATGCTCACAGCACAGCTTAAACGGAAGGAAATTTTAGGGAAGGGGAGATTGGGAAATTTTAACCTGACAAATGTTGCAAGTGAACCACAATTTTTGGCATGAAATTTTTACTGTGCAACATCCCAGTGGCTTCACAAGTACAATTCTTGTCAGTAGGATTGCCTCAACCACTGGTATCCAGAAAAATCGCCGTGTCCTCTGTGGGATTCGAACCCACGCCAACAGGGAAGAAACTCTGCGGACGTTCGCCTCAGACCAATCGACCACTTAAAAAACCGAACACAGTCAAAACCGAGCAAGTGCCAACCTTGCTTCTATATGCCAATAACATAACCTCACCTAATTTACATCCAACACAAAGTTGCTATCAGCTGATTGTCAAAAATTTTCTCTATCAAAATCATGGGTACGAAAAATTTACCCCCAACTTAAGTTCATAAAGCACGGTGGAGTAAAATCTTTTACTATGAACTTACTTGTAACATTCATCAAACTCCCATAGTTATCTCAGATTTGCTCAAACTTGACCTTCATTCTTTCAAAAACATTTGAAGGTTGTTATTTACGAAGAACATGAAAGGAATAAAAGAAAAGAAACTTAATGATTATTTGTGGAATAGAAGACCAAGTTTTAACACATAAAAGTATTTCAATTATGTGAACGAAAAATTGTTTTTTTTTGTGTTTTTTTTTGTATATATGCGAAACCAATCAAACTTTTACACAAATTTACTGCGAAATTGCATTACCAAGATCATGTTTTCTTTTCTCGCTATGGTTTGTTTGCGAAAGTTCACAATGGGAGTTCATGTGTTCGTAAATGAAATTATTTCTGCTGAACGGAGCAATGCAAATTGGCCCAGCTTTCAATCCACTTTTGTCAAGTTCAATTTAAACATTCATCATGAAATGTAAAATTTATTGGAGCAAATCTGGCATTTGCTGTTTATTATTTCGCGTTCAGTATTGAACGAGGGGAATTACCGCAAATTGGAAAATGTCTAGAAAGACTTGCAGAAAAAAATTACATATATTTACACAATACACAAATAGTAGCAAACAGTGAATTACGGCGAACAGATAATTTAATATCGTTACATATTTAAATTTTATATTCCTCTGTAACAACTTTATTTATTGGTCAAAATGCAAATACATTCCGGAAAAAATGTGAAAATTTATTCAAAAGTTAATGAAAAGAAGAAAAAAAACTGGAAACGTTTGCAGCGGTCATGAAGAGGTCGGGGCACGAAAATCCAGTAACTACCAACTATCGATTGTTTTTATTAAATTCATTTTTTTTGCACCTAAATATTCCTCATCAGTTGAGTGTATGTGCAGGATTGAAATCAATAAAGCTGCACTACTTCAAGCGAAGCAATAGTATTCGCTGAGTATGCATAAATGTGAGAATTTTATGGGCATGTGGCCCCAAAAAAGAGCGCACTGATGAAAGTATTTTGTAGGCATTAAATTACGTGTGCAAGTTCACAACTTCTGCGGAGTTCGTTTTCCCACTGGCACTGCTAATTTGAGCGTCTCCCAGGACCCTCTGGGAAATATGTAGAAGTAAACGTACGTAGCGGAGCATATATTGAACAGAAACTAGGGAGGAAAAAGTGTAAAAAAAACTTTGGAAATTGATTTTGAAAACAAAAGTTTCCTCCTTAGCCAGGGAACTAGAACTTAATTAGACTGAAGGGCCCTGGAGAGTAAACCCAGCAATTCAATTAGAGCTCCCTTATCCTTTACCACCTTCAAACACTAGCGACCCCAGCTATTAAGCAAAACGACTAAGACTTACCACCGTATCCATTCCCAGGGATCAGGATACACCAGCAGGGGGCACAAAGCCAGAAAGGCTACATGTTAACTACCGCTCTCAAACACCCCAAACTCCTCAAGTTAATTAATGGAAGGGTTCTGCCACTGTCGGTAATGAGCCATTTACATGAAGGGATGCACAATCTTTAGATTGTGATAAGATGTACGCAAATTAGTAGCAAGTAGTGTGCCAGGACCTGGCCCAGCCTGGTTGAAAGTAATTTCGGTTCGGGACAGATCCAATTGCCGGTTAGGTTGGCACACATCCGTCGGACCGGGCCAACATGTAATTGGGCGGCATTTGTGAATAGCGCACTCTGAGGCGATAAGCTTTATCTGCTTGCCAATTTATTTTATTTTATTAGGGTAAATGTCATCTAGCCCGGAAGCATACGGTTCCATACGAGTAATTGGAAAACAGCTACAATAATGGTGACCAATTTGTGTATGAGTTACGTAAAGTACTCGTTATCTAGCATAGTAGACACTGAACATTTTTCCCACATTTCCTAACAATAGAATCCCCTTTAGAATTTTTCTAACGAACTAATTTAGCACAAAGAAACTTGATAGCCCACACACGTGCCCGAGGAGCTTTTTATTGACGCTATCTATAGAATTCATACAAAATCACATATGTAGGAAGTCGTTGAAAAAATTGAAATGGAATTATACTTGGATGGTCCACTTAAATAGAAAATAAATTTTTTAATTTAGCAGCAGGTCAGAAGGTGAACATGTGCACCTTTATATGTGCAGGCACGCTGGTATCAATACAACAAGTAGTGACTAAAGTTTTTATGAGAAATTAACCTGGTTGTGGTGTAGGTATATTCTTCTGGCCTGACAATGACAGCACAGTTAAACGCCCTTAACTTGAATTGCCCGTAACTTGGAATTTCCTGTAACATGAACTAAATATTGGGAATAAAGAACTCCCTATAAAATGGATTTTTCTAACACAAACATTTCGGATTTTTCTGGCAAATAAAATTAATTTCTCCTATTCCTTATTTCTCCAATTTGAACACTCTTGCAACACCTGAAAAGATGTATAAAAACTGTAGAAGTTTCTGATAACTGATATTCAGGGAATTCCCCTGTTATTTTCGTTAAAGTGTGGTGGATTGCTACGGAATATGAGTCGTTTCAGTTCATTAAAGCTTTGTTATTGTTCGGTTTGGGAAAAATCTTTAGTTATTCGCAGTAGAATGAAAACACAAGGTATAGATTTGTTATGTGGTAATTCCATCGAAAATCGACCAATTTTTAAAGAATTTAGGAATCGACTATCTCGGAAGAATGAAAGAAAATGTCGGTAGGACCCATCCACTACGAGTTCCTGGAACGTGGTAAAGCAACTAATTCTTAGAAACATACCAGCATTCACTTACAACATGATAATGCTAGACCGCATGTATCTGTAAGAACACAAAAAAAAAAATTAGCGCGTCAGGATGGAAGGTCTTTAGCTATCCTCCGTATTCTCTTGATATCGCACCTTCGATTTACCACTTTTTTCGGTCTCTTCACAACTTTTTAAATGAAAAAATATTCAAGGGCGATAATGAGGTTTCTGAGGCTATACAGGAATTTTTGATTTTGAAAACGCAGGAATTCTACAGGGAAGGGATCGCAAAGCTACCTGAAAGATTGCAAGAGTAATCCACAATAATATAATACGAATGCAGTGTCTGTTTGTACATCCACTTATTTTACATGATATTGAAAACAGCAGTGGAATATGCGATTCCGAGACGAAATATACAAATTGCAGGAGTGTTGTCTATCTGCAAGTTAGTTTAAAAGAACTTGCTGCGAAAACTGCTGGTCTCTTTTTTTAACAGTCTTTCTACAGGACTGGATCTTACGTTGTGAAGTAAAATAGGTTGCCAAGAACCAACTTTGCCGACACAGAATTTCGGACGCAGAATTCAGTTCCATTTTTAACAACATCATCAAAATCGACAAGAAATGAGCAGTAGCTGTGCTGCTCAGGGCTGTGGAGACACAACACAACTTAACCAAATTCACTTGAGACTTAGATGTCCTTTTTTGAAACTTTCCTCGCAGCTGATAAGGTGATTTGTAAGTTCCAACTCGTAAACTGAAATTTGCGAAAATAAATTCATGCGCAAAAGTAAACAGTGGGTTTGGAGTTTGGATGATTATTTCTCTTTTCGATTAACATTGTTCCCATAGCGGAGCATGTTCGCTATAACCCATCGCATACTAGCGCCATCTACATGTTCATGACTTCTGCATATAATTCAAGATGGCGGAAAAATAATTTTAGACCTCCCTTTAAAAACACGTTGAAAATTGTATCCGAATCAGCATAGCTTTTCTACTGACAGCCATCAAGGAACTCCCAAGCAGTGATTATGTGATATATGAAATTTAAAATAAAAACGAACAATTTAGTTCCAGAGCGAAAAAGAGTGAGATGATCACAAACGATCGAATGATAACTGGAGGAACTGTTATTGGCTTGATATGAGAGCATGTGAGTCCTGCGGTACAGCAAGAAGAACGATTAGTGTTTTTTTCTTTTTACAATGTATCCTGAGTTAGAGCTGGAATTCTCCCAGCATGCTCAAAATAAATTTCAAAGATACACCGCCACACATGCTTCTTTTAAATAATTACAAACAAAACAGACTGCTAGACAATTTTTGTTAAACGTAATTAAGTTGCCACCCAAATACGTTTGCAATCTAATTCTCCAAGAGGACGTTCTTTAAGTGATTAGGTAAATACCTTTATATCCTAGAATTCCAAGACACGTGATAACATTTCACTTAAGTTTTAACAGTGAGCTCAGAGGGTCTCATCTTAATTCTCTCCTTAACGCAATCCCATAAATTCCCAAGTCTCTGTCGACCGGTATAGGCTGGAATTAAGCGACATCTTAAAGGCATTAAATTTTACGTTTATTTGAATGCCCCACGGCTATAAAGTGTACATCCGTCCTGGCAACTAATTGCTCCTGGAAATTGGTTAAAATCAACGTCCCAGCACTAACGAAATTATTTCTGTCTTACACCAGCCAGGGGTCACAATTTAAATCCAATTTACGGAATAATAAAGCTGAGGACGAGCGATGTTAAGAGCTTTTTAAGACAATGGATGACACTTATGACTGAGTCGAGGACGGAGGGGCAGGCAAAATAAATCTGTAGGAAAAGCCAATGAGACCAAAGTAACCGACAGGGCACCAGCATTTCAGATCCGGATTCAGTCAATTATTTAGTTACGTCTCAAATGATCCGCAAAATTATACACGAAGGCACGGAGTGCTACAACGAAGACAACAGCAAAGTCCTTACAATTCAGGAAGCCTTCGGTGGTGGATCGTCGCAGTTCACTTGTTTCACCCAAGGAGGACAATGTAAACGTCCCCTTACAGGAGCAGAGGAGAACCAAATTTACACCACATTGAATCCCATGGATCGCTAAGTTGAGCCCCAATTTTGATGCCACTTAAGTCCTTTTTTAATAATCTGTGACTTGGGTGGTACGTGAAGGATTCTCTTGGTACACAGAATTACAACTTAAATCAGGGACAGAATACTGAATAGGAGGGTGGACTATACGGCGGTTGAGATAGGGCTTCTGGTTCTTTACTTTTCTACAAACCTTGTGCAGATGCTACAAACAAGGAAACATCAGGCTCTGGTCGTGTTTGCATATCTTTCAGGCTTTTGTGGATTTCTGTTTTGTCTCGTATTTTACACGGAAGAGTTCTTAGGGATGACTGGGATGATGGAGCTGCCAGATCACTCTTAATTTATGGGGTGAGGACAAATAAGGGACGCCTTATTCTTAGCCTAGCTTTATACACTTTCTTGTGATTTATCGCATCGCTGACTGGCATTTATTTATTAACCAGAACAGTTTTTATCTATTTTGATACAAAGCTGGCTGCTTTCGTTTGTTTCTTCGATTTGTTTTGGTTGAATAGATATTTAATTAGCTTTTATTTTGTTTCAATAAATCGCGCAATCATTTCCAAATGGAAGTGTTTTGGTAGCTAATAAATTCAGAATCTAATTTACATTTCTTTAGATTTTATTTTATTTTAACAGAAGCGAAAAAATGCAAGCGAAATCTTGGATATATTTTGGATAAATTTTAAATTCTGATATTTTCCCAATTTTTTTAAATTTATTAGCATACTATTTTATAATTACTGATTTAATCGACCAAGTAAAGGTTGTCGCTACTGACAAATATCGACTCTAGACCTACTAATTAGCCTTCATACTCTGATACTAGAAATACTTTCTACTAGCCAGCAATTTCCGACTAATAAGGCCACTACAAGCCTCACACTGACTCTGTCCATAGCCAAAAGTCTAAAATCCTTCATTTTAGTAGCCCCTCTAAAAGAGCCTTCACATATATTTGGCTAGGGTTTGGCTGTAAACCACAGATTTATTACCACTTTACGTAGTACTGACCACTGGTTTTGATTCAGAAATCCTCTTGAAACCGCAGTTTTTGCAATTTGTCAACTTTCTAATTACTTTCAATGCCCGGGAGATTGTTACTCCCCTAGTAGTCCCGAAATAACTTTCTGGGAACATATTGAAATGAAGATTCTGCATCCTTGGTAGGTTAGGTTAGGTTAGAGTGGCGACCACTCAGAAACTACTGAGTCAACCTTACTTAAGTCGTGAAATTGGTTCACCACATACCACCTGAATGGGCTTTAAAAGGCAGGGGCGAAACTAGAACTAGCCACAATGATTGAAAAATCTCGCAACCAACCATAGATTGTCCGCAAATTATTTGCGTAATAAAACTAGTATCATATAAATAAAGAAGAGGGACCCACGGGGAGTGGGTTCGAATTCTGCACAGGATGCGGCAATTTATCTGAGTACAAATAGTTGAGACAATTCCACCGACAAAAATTGTACTTGCGAAGCCACTGGGATATTTTACACTAAAAATTTCATGCGAAAAATTGTAACTCATTGACAACATTTGTCAGGTTAAAATTTTCCAATCTCCTCTTCCTTAACTAATTTCCTTCCGCCTAGGCTGTGATGTGTGTCTCTTAGGGCTGCCTTCGTGAGCTTAGGCAATACTTAAAAAAAAACAATTTCTTGGTTCGGAAATTGATAGCAAAGGCGCCTTGTTAGATTTCCATGCTCACTACGTGATTATCCATCTATTTCTGATTGCTGAAAAACTTTGATAGGGATATCCAAAAGCCAGTAAATTTGCTCCAGTAAGTACTAGTGAACTGAAAAAATAATGGATATGACGACGTAATAATATTTGAGTCTTTATTTGGAAATAATGCAATAGGTGTTATGGACGATATTATCATTCGAAAGTTTGGTTGTTGATACGGGCAATGTGCTCTGATTGACGTTAGTGCACGGGTTCATTAAACTCTCTTTTGTAAGCAAGTTAATAACAAGTTAAGCTCGTAAAAAATGCAAAAGACTTCAACAGATAATTTATAGGAAATGGTACCAAATCAAAAGTATAGAATTTATTCCTAAAGTGCTTTTATCCTTTGATAGAATACGAAAGCACCTTCCAAGAGCTCTTCAGTTCAGGTGCTAACACTTCTACTCCTCGAGATAATTGAAAGCTATTCAATCTTGGAATCTCTCACTCATACGATGCTTTAATTATTTCGCATTCCAAAACATCTTATGTAACTCACTTGTAGTCTACCATGTTAGTCCTTAACATTCCTCAAATTCTTAGCGTTTACGAATAGCAATATTAAATATCTGGAATAACCATTTTATTGTATACCCTGTAATATTAAAGACAATTTAAAATCCACTGCCACTAAAAATCACCCTAAATACGTCTCATTCAAATTTCAGCATTGCATTTCTTGCCATTTCTGTTCCAGGGAAAAGATCAGGATAAGCATGCAAAGCGCTTTCTCAGGGGAATAAGTGCGCTCCTACAACAATGAAAAACAATTTGCGATTGGAGTGCACAGCACGTACAAAGCCATAAATTCCTATTCACAAAAATTTTGCAACAGTGAAGTTCATGCGCGGGCAGGGAAGTGGTATGGCGAGGAGATGGAATGCATCCTATTCTTTTTCCAAATAAGAAAAGCTTGCCATGTCCTACGTGTGTAGCTATCGCTTGTCACTGGGAATTTAGTGAGCTTTACAAATGTAGCGCAGACCTAGTGGAAACAGCTAAAATTGCATATTTATGACAAAATAAGGTAGACTGCCATAGAATCGTAGCTGGTGTCAAAGGAAATGTAAATATGACGTTGAGAAACACTCATTTCAAAATTTTAGTCAGAAGTATTCACAGCGGTGACCTGAAGTAGGTTTGTTACTGGCTTTTGCTGGAAAAGTTAATGTACTCTATACAATTTTAATTAATGGATATAAATTTTCAGTTTATCTTCTTTTCCTAACTCCTTGAAAAGTAAATTTGGTAGCATGAGCATGGACTACCTATGAGTGTGGATACGTGATGTAAAGGAATTTTGAAGCTGTCTCTTAATAATACTTCCTTTTCGAAATGCAAGATTGTAAATTTTTCTGTTTTCTGTTTCACAAAATGGTATTTACCATTGTGTTCTACAATTACAAAAGTTGTAACATCACTACGGAATTATGAAGTTCTGTTTCATAAAATTTAACTGGCATACAAAATTTGTTCAGTTCGGCGATTGAAATCTAAAGATAATAATTCTAACACCCCCGCGCCCTGCAATTACTAGGGCTTTATTGTAAATTAATTTCTCTTTCATTTGAGACCAAACTCATACCGATATCTTTTCTACTTCCCGAGAACTTTCACCCTTTAATTGAATTTTTTGAGCACCCTTTCGCCCCGCAGCTATTACATTCAATTGTGATATCATTTAGAGATGATCTCCTCCTTTCATTTAAGATCATACACGTAATAATATTTTATATAGTTTCCGAGATCTAAGTCCTTTTGCTTTTGAATTTCACTTTTTAAAACCTTCTCGGCTGCAATCGTCTAGTAAAATAAAAAATGTCACAAGACTCCTTTTCCATGTCTATAATTATGTAACTAATGACAGAAGAACAAATATCATAAAAAGTAGATCTGGGATATTTACTCATATTACCGACGTGTTAAAGAAATTGACTTATGACCATCATTTTAGATCGAACACCCCTTCGTGTGACGTACTGTTTTTGTCTGTGGAAATTTGTTCACACATTTTACTTTTGCAGGATCCAGGCGTACTTCATTTGATGTGCATACCTGTCAAAAATACTCTACTTATTTTCTTGGTAAAATTGCACTTTTCTGATTTCAGTTTTAAGTTATTTCTTCTTAACCTTTCAAAAACAGAATTTTTCATTGTGATCATGAAGTTGCATACTATGTCGTACAAGATAGGCAGAACATTTGATGCCTTGAAAATCTGACAACACGTAATTTATAAGTCTTTGAAAAGTTACAGGCACAACTCAATATAAGACGCATAAGCCTGAGGGGCTAACTTTACCAGTTGGTCCTAGCTAACAACATAACGTGAACAATAGAGCACAAACACACGGCTGAATGCCGCCTTATCGCGATTTTTAGTATCTACAGTTATTTGATGGTATCCGTACCCACTAGTCAAATCAGAGGTTATTCAATTCAATTCAATTCAACTTTATTACAGGAAAAATAGTACAATAAGATATAAAAGCATCTTTTCACAGAATAGGAATATGCAACTATACAACAGACCCATTGAAGGGATGGGAACACAGCGCCCTAAGACGCGCATCATCCAGAAAAATAGTTCAAATGGTGGAATATAACTTCGCTATCAAACTCCTGAACCGACCAGCTAAGTCCACCCACTGAGTCGCAGAGGGCAAACGGTCCCAAGTTCATTGTTCAAGCGGTCCATGCAGTCATTCATCAGGCCAGCACCCAACAGGTCTGTCGAGAATCGAGATACATCTGCACATCATCAGCATACATATGAAGATAAACTTTACAGTCCTCGACTACGTTCATGAGGTCATTAATATACAAACTGAAGAATAGAGAGCTGAGAATCGACCCTTGAGGAACTTCAAGTGTGAAGAGCAAGACCCGCTGAAATTGACCAGATAAAAAATTCTCAAAAAACGAGACCGTCGGGCGATGAAAATTGAAGTGATTGACTAATTTAGAAAGTAAATTATTGATGCAATATGTCTTCTATCTGAGGCAAGGAAAAAGCGTCACCAACTGTTATTGCATTGTGTTTTCTATAATCTACAACAATTTGCCATCGCGTTTGCCCATCCGGACTGGATGAATTCCAGTGTTTCCATTTCCATGGTTTCTTACTATCTTCAGCCTTTGGAGTTAAAAGGTTTTGAGAGCGTCATAAACATACAAAACCTGTATGAGAGGGTTTTTGAGGTCGATGATTTCAAATCTGGAGTCGAATTTTTGAAATTC
>QYTT01091284.1:14127-28273 GCA_006980735.1 Dasypogon diadema
TTACTGGCTTTTGCTGGAAAAGTTAATGTACTCTATACAATTTTAATTAATGGATATAAATTTTCAGTTTATCTTCTTTTCCTAACTCCTTGAAAAGTAAATTTGGTAGCATGAGCATGGACTACCTATAAGTGTGGATACGTGATGTAAAGCAATTTTGAAGCTGTCTCTTAATAATACTTCCTTTTCGAAATGCAAGATTGTAAATTTTTCTAGTTTCTGTTTCACAAAATGGTATTTACCATTGTGTTCTACAATTACAAAAGTTGTAACATCGCTACGGAATTGTGAAGTTCTGTTTCATAAAACTTAACTGGCATACAAAATTTGTTCAGTTCGGCAATTGAATCTAAAGATAATAATTATAACACCCCCGCGCCCTGCAATTACTAGCGCTTTACTGTAAATTAATTTCTCTTTCATTTGAGACCAAACTCATACCGATATCTTTTCTAGTTCCCGAGAACTTTCACCCTTTAATTGAATTTTTTTTAGCCCCCTTTCGCCCCGCAGCTATTACATTCAATTGTGATATCATTTAGAGATGATCTCCTCCTTTCATTTAAGATCATACATATGCTGATATTTTATCTAGTTCCCGAGATATAAGTCCTTTTGTTTTTGAATTTCACTTTTTAAAACCTTCTCGCCCTGCAATCGTCTAGTAAAATAAAAAATGTCACAAGACCGGTTATATAACTCCTTTTCCATGTCTACAATTACGTAATTAATGACTTACAGCAGAACAAGTATCATATGTAAAAAGTAGATCTGGGATATTTACTCATATTACCGCTTGGCTAGAGAAACAACCAGAAGAATAAGAAAATCCTTCACATTTGTGCAAAAGACGAAAAAAAAACATTTGACATGAATACTTTCAAAATATGCTACCTAACTACATCGGCTCATCGCAATCCATAATAAATATTAACAGACTTTGCGTAAACCCAATCCTTAAAATGTTAATAACATAGTGAAGAAGAATACATACACTGCTGGCAAGACCTCTCAAATTGCGACTGGTCGTGTATCTCTCAGATGTGAAAAAAAAATTGTCACCTTTTTGTTCCCAAACTATTTTACTAAAACGCCGGCAATTATCGCTTCTGTGTTAAGGAAATTGACTTATGACCATCATTTTGGATCGAACACCCCTTCGTGTGACGTACTGTTTTTGTCTGTGGAAATTTGTTCACACATTTTACTTTTGCAGGATCCAGGCGTACTTCATTTGATGTGCACACCTGTCCAAAATACCTTACTTATTTTTTTGGTAAAATTGCACTTTTCTGATTTTAGTTTTAAGTTAGTTTAAGGTAGCAGAGAGCCTCAGGCGACGCAAGCCACCATAAATTTTGTTCAGCATCACGCCAATGTGGAGGCAGCGGGACATATTCTCGTCAAGATGAATTCCAAGATTTTTCACTCGGACAGAGTAAGGAATAGTCAGGTTGTTCAGAATGACAGGATGAAGATCAGAGGAGTCAGACACGCGGCGACATAAGGCGATGCACTACGTTTTATGAGGGTTAATCAACAGACCATTTATGGTAATTCAGTCCGAATTATTAAGTAAGTCATTATTCAGACGGTCTATGCAGTCTTTCATCAGGCCAAGAGGTCTGTCGAGACACATCTGCACATCATCAGCATACATATGAAGATAAACTTTACAGTCCTCGACTACGTTCGTGAGATCATTAATATACAAACTGAAGAGTAGAGAGCCGAGAATCGAGCCTTGAGGAACGCCAAGTGTGAAGAGCAAGAACTCAGGGGTGCGACCCGCTGAAATTGACCGGACAAAAAATTCTCAAAAAAAGAGACCGTCGGGCGATGGAAATTGAAGTGATTGACTAATTTAGAAAGTAAATTATTGATGCAATATGTCTTCTATCCGAGGCAAGGAAAAATCGTCACCAACTGTTATTGCATTGTGTTTTCTATAGTCTACAACAATTTTCCATCGCGTTTCCCCATCCGGACTGGATGAATTCCAGTGTTTCCATTTCCATGGTTTCTTACTAACTTCAGCAGAATGTTCGCAAAATGTCCAATATAAAGGCCTTTGGAGTTAAAAGGTTTTGAGAGCGTCATAAACATACAAAACCTGTATGAGAGGGTTTTTGAGGTCGATGATTTCAAATCTGGAGTCGAATTTTTGAAATTCGGTGATGTCCCAGTAACGGCGGGTATTCAAAAGATTGTCTGCTGGAGATCAAGCTCTACCTGCTAGAACTCATAGCAAAGTGCCCTCATTTTTTAACACTAGCTGTTTCCATCTATATATTGTTCATGGTATAACATAATTTATCTAAACCAATTATAGCTTCTTTTCTCGTTAAAGTACCAATTTCTGGCCATTCAGCGACTACCCTCAACTTAATTTTCTCGAAGTGGATTTAAAAAAAAAAAACATTTTTCTATCCAACGAACTTCTTCCTGTACTATTTTTTCGGTCTCTTTACCACCATAAATTCAATTTTGATAAATTCGTCGTCAAAGTCGCTTATATTGACTTATACATAATTAAGGAAAAATGAATACGGATGCGGCTTCTACCGCATTTCGATAAGACTTTCATAAGCTCTGCGCTACCATCATTACTGTCCTATGAAAATGTCACTGTTAAAACTCTCTGCAAACTCTTAATATAAAATGAAAAGCTTCTTTTCATTGCAAAAAATTAAACTAATAAAATTGAAAAGATTGCCCGACGCCCTGCAGCTGTACTTCTTTCATATTTCTCTCACGGTTCTTCCTCATAACCTAATTCCGGGTTTTTCGCTGCTTTGCTGCACAATCCTAGAAGCCGTAAAATATCTTATTTAGCAACTCAAACGTTCTTGCCAAATCCCCTGAATATTGCATGACATCATAAGGAGTTTTTAAGTCTGCTGTTATATGTCAAAAATAGCGAATAAAAGAAATACTTCAACCTGGCACCTACCGACAGCACCAGATCCCCGCATTAAATGAAAATTGCTTTGAAAGAGGTGCATGTGGCGTACCTACTGAAAATTATGTCCTTGGCTGCATGCGAAAATTATCCGCCCACCGTAAAATCCATTCCGGGAGAACAAAAAACATGGGAGTCAGAGTCGAGTACCATAGTTGCCGACATCCACACTAACTACCTCCTATCAAGAAACTAAAGCGTAAAATTTTAATCAAAATTGTTAACGAGAAAAGTTTAAATTTTCCTCTGATTATTGCTTGTCGTCTTTGCCTGGTTAACTCTATAGAGTCCTCCATGGCGGAGTCATCTAGTTGCAGATGTAGTACGACTGCATTACTTACATCGCAAAACGCTTAGAAGGGGTGGAAATTTTAGTCTGAGGCGGTGAGTTTTTCATGCGAAGTCTCTTGGAAGAAAGAGCTTTTATAGTTTGCACCAACTATTAACCGTTTTTCACCGTCTCTTGCCAGTGCAATGCCGAACTGCACTTTTTCATTTCTGCTCTGCGAAATTATTTTTTTTGTCTCCATTTGCGAGCAGAAGACATGGGAAAATGTTGGGAAACTCTTAATAACTAAATGGGATAGTGAATGGCAGTCCGGATCCTGCGGTCAGGTTTTATGTGCCCCAGAGCATGTTATGTGGGATAAACTTTTCGCTAAATGTTTTTAAGTGGAAAAATTTTATTTGCCTTGGTACGGACTTGCTCTTATATTGACAGAAATTCAAATTGCTCTAAAAATTTTAATTTCGTGTAGTAGTAAAATTATTTGAATTCGATGAGCACGAGGGAAGCACACTATATGTATGTGAAACTGTAAAAATAACTCCTGAGGGGAGAGGTATAAAAAATTCCGCATATCCTGAGAGAAGAATGAAAAGAAGAAAAAAACATTCAAATTCAACAAATTGAAAGGAATAAGCGGAATATAATGTGGGATAAAATGCCTCATTTCCAAGGTTTAAAGGGGTTTTTGCTCTTAGGTTGCTTTTCCCCTTAACATTCTGTAACGTTCTTAGTATACTATAAGAGGCTTCTATAGTGACATTTTTTTTAGAATTATGCTACATTTTCCGCCAAAATGTCCCACTAACGTTTAATTTTTTACCACATTTTCGATTCTCACTTTTTTCACTTAACACCCTCAAACTTTGGTAGTATACCTTCTATAAAATTTTTATAGTGCTTTTTAATTAAATGCCAAATACCCACGTATCTAGGAAAAATTGAGAACGCCATCTAGCTAGACTGGAGCTCTTCATAAATTTCATGTCTAAAAGGATATCCTCGAAATTGGTGGGCAACTTAATACGAAGGTGTCCTCCAATTGAGCTCCTGAGTCTCTGCCTCTGGTGTAAAATTTTAGGAACCGCTTACATGCCGAAACGATTAGTTCGTACCCTTGTGTTAAGAGCGCATGTATGGGGTATCATCTGAAGATATTGATTGCATCTCCGAAACTGCGATCCGCTTTAATGATGCTGTTATACCCCGGGAATCTTCCAGCAATGAGTTCTCTAATTTTAGATTTCTGCTGATTGGAATCTCCATAAATTGCTTGTATTCATTTAAGTTGAGGTTCTGATTTCGTTCTGCTCTAGGTGCTTGCGGGGTTCTCCAACATAAGAGGCATAGACCTTAGGGACAACATAAACGCGCTGCTGCGCTGGGCAACCAGGAGGGTATACTCCTGGAAAATAGACCTTCAGAGGCTTTCCCAATTGGAGGGGTGGAGCTAGCTTGGCCAGTTAGTCTTACCTAGCAAGAAAACGTGAACAATACAGCCCAAACACTTAACGATCATTGCTTCCCAGAGGAAGTTTAACTAGGGAGAGAAGACACCGCGCTCCACAAAACGGGCGGCTCCGGCTCCGTTTAAGCAGCCAGCGTTAAAGACCCTTGACTTCGACATCAGCTATTCAAAATGGGTGCGTTTCTGCTACCTGACGTCAAAGTGCCTTTTAAGTGCACTTTCGTGATCCGTAAGTTCATATAGCTGCTGATACCCTTACCCATGTAGCACAAGTACGTCGTCGACTTTTCTAAGTACAAGAAAACCACAAGCAGGTGGACGGTTCATTCCACAACAAATATAGTTTAAATGCCACATCAGCGTCTCTATAGCAAGTAGGATAACGCAACCTGTCGCTCTCGGCTCAACACCGAGGGCCGATTATGCTCATGTCCGAACTCAACCTCACAAACAAAATAAGAAACTCATATACCAAATTTCAGACAGACATACCAACGGACGGACGGACAGGCGGACATACATAAATCGGCATAACTTTTGATCTTAAGTAGAAATCTAGTAATGTTTAAGGGCCTATGATAACTCCTTCAATGTGTTACAAACGGTAGACCAAACTAATTAAGGTATTTGTTATACAAAAAAAGAAATTCAAAGTTCTAGTTGAAGGCCAGTTCATGGCTTGTAATTTAGACGGTTTTACCAGGACTCTTCAAATAAGTAACTGCGATTGTGTACATCTTTTCAATTTACAAACCGTGATTTATTTAAAAATAAGGTATTAGAGAATTGTACTATTTTGATTGGTATTGCAATTCCACACCACCAATATTATCACCAGATATTGCTGTTATTTTTATATTGCAATGAATAATATTGCAATATATACCGCTCTGGTTACCGGCAGTTTGAGTGAGGGGAATTTGAATGTATATTGTTTCTTTACTCGTAGCAGGTGAATCTGGATAAATAAATAAATACGTTCCTAATTTGAAGTCGAGATATCATTCCCCGTAAAGGAACATATTATTGCTAGAACGAATATTTTATTGGGAAACTGCTCAGTGGATATACATTCAAAAAATATTTTATTCATCTGGTGGCTATGGGCAAAATATAAAATTAATATTCAGAAATGTGAGTGATGTGTGGATTCCACTGTAAATAATAATATTTAACATAAAGAAGAAAACCACTTTGAATTATTTTCGGGAAATATGTCAGCCCATTGTAATATTTCATATTTCGAATTCCAATTTTCCTGTAGAGTTTTACAGTAAAGTTCACATATAGAAAGGCTTGCTCAAAATTATATTTTATTCAATAATCCTTTGTTCGCGTCCATCCACAAATTTATTTATACAAAACTGTATCAAATACGTAAAAATAATGTAAAATTCGTAAACTTTCCCCGACCAAAAGATTTTTTTTAATACAGGAACAAAGTGGGAAGCGTGGATACCATGAACATTAAGGATGGCATTACTAATAAAGAAATACTCTGTAGTCAGAAATTCGCAAAGAAAAAAATGCGATAGGCCTTTATTCGCGCAAATAATATGCCGGAGAAGAAGTCCTAAATTGAAATATAATTTTAATATCTACAAAATGAAAATTATTTAATATATAATAAAATGTACAAATATTAAAATAAAATCTAAGATACCAGTTAGTCTTTAACATGACTTTTGAAAAGGGTATGAAGTTAGGGACCTCGAAACGTGGAGATACGTCGAAATTTTCAGTTCGAAAAATCGGACCCATTACAATAACTTCCAAATGGTAAGTTAAAAAATGGTCCTCAAAACAATTATCTGAAATTCTTTTTCTCAATAGGAAATAACGACCACCCTAGTATTTATTGTCTAGAACTCGTATGACATTCATTTTTCAGTTATTTCACTATAAATAAATAAATAAATACATAAGAAACACGTGTATGTATGTTCCTAAAATATTAAGCCCAGATTAACAGTCAAATAAGATTCCGTCTTTTCAGTTCGAAAACTGCAAAGATGCACTGGAAATTGACATTCATAAAATAGTAACTTACAGGATTATCATATAATTTCACCGACGAAATCTTGTAATTGTACTGGTGACCGGGGTCACGTCCCATAGTCGGTGGTTTTGGTCGTTCGCCCAGCTTGCAATACGCCCAAGTAGATGTCTGATCGACATCCCTGTAGGGGAGGTTTGAGAGCCAAATGCGGCTGCCTCCTTCGCTAGCTCGTCTGCTTTCTCATTACCATATATGCTGCTATGGCCTGGCACCCATAGAAAGCTAAGGTGATTCTTCCGGGACAGATCGTTAAGCTCATATTTGCAGGCCCTTATTAACTTGGATGTTACGAAGGCCTTGATAGCCGCCTGGCTATCCGTGCAGATCGCAATACTTAGCCCCTCATATGATTTGGTAAGAATGGAAAATGAATAAAATGCATATAATTATTTTTTTAAGTAATTGTGGTCAAGACGACGAATTGCTTTTAGATATCCGCCATTCTGGTGAACAGTACCCGCACTCTTTAACGGCTTGTTGGGTCACAAAATCTGCCCAAAAACATTTCTAAAATTTGTACTCCAAACATCCCCCCCCACTTTATTAAAATTATTTTCTAATATATTTTCCTCTTTTATTTCTAGGTAAGTATGAAAGGATATGCTACACGGGTGAGTTTTTTCACATCGTATTCTTTAAAACATCCCAACTACGCTTTTTCCCTTAAATACACCAAACTGATATTTCGTGAGGATTCTGGGAAATGCTTTCATACAAAGTTTTCTAATTACAAAATGTCCAGCGGTCGTACGAGAGAGAACATAGAAATGAAATATTATTTTAGCGCACAACAGCGATAAAACATTCCCTGTCCGTATTTACAAAGCTTAAATTCGTGCGGTTTATCTTTCGTTTATGTTGAGAATTAAATTCGCCCGCAGTACAAAGGACGAGCTCTTGCTCACTAATTTATACGATAAGTGAGCTGGAAATCCAGTTCAAGGGTAACCTTCTCTCTGAAATATTCAACTGAATTAAAATTGCTAAATCCTGCAAAAGAGAGGATTTTGCTTAAACGTTGTCCATTTACATATGCGCTATATAGAGTTGAGTTTTCGTTACAGTACCTGGCAACTTTCCATAAGCCTGCACAAGCTCTTAGGCGGGATTTTGTGTTTAATCAAACACTCTTGAGACGAAGCAAATAGAATTTTGCTGGAGTATCCTTAAGCTGTCGGTATATAATGCCAAGCATAATAACAGGATGAGACAGGATTGCTTGTGACAACTCTTTGGTTTGGAGATGTCGGCTTGGAAACTTGAAAATTTTGGTTATGTCATGTGTGTCAGAAAGTTTACCAGGATGCAGAGTTGCAGCACCAAACGCCACCAATAGAGTTAAGTTTCGCGATAGTTTCGTAAATGCATAAAGTTACTTTTAGCTGCAGTGTTTGTATAAGAAGGAGTATTTGGTGAGCATTGGAACGTGTTCCTTAAGTAACCCAATTTTTCTGACGCGTGTTGTATCTGTATCTGTGCATCTGTAAATAAAAACTGAACAAGAACAGAAGCTATAATTGGTTTAGACCAATTATGTTATACCCTAGATATTGGGGAGAAGAGAATGTAAAAAGTATATAGTGAATAGTGTCGAACTCTGGCATATTCGCAACTGGCCTGCACATCTACAGGCCGACACACTGCCCGAAGAAGATTTAAAAAATTTATCATTATAATATGATGTGGGGTAGTTTCTGAGGAATATTCCGATCAGTCGATTAAAATAATTTCATAATCATTTAATAAGTTCAAGGTTTCGAATATTCGTGCGGCTCTTCTTCAGATAACAACCTTTCTATTGATTTAAGCAAGAAGGAGGTCAGGCTGATTGATCTATGTGATTTAGGTAGCTCAGAAGTTCTATTGCCTTGCCTAGGAATAAACACTACCGCCTCTTTCCTCCATGGGCACGGAATCTACCTGCAGTTGTAGTTCGTTCTAAATAAACTAACCAACAGATCAAGGATGTGCTGCAGACTATTTTGCAGAAGAGTGGAAAGGATCCCATTTCCTCCCGGAGCTTTGAAAAGTTGAAAGGAGGCCACTGCTCATTTTTTCCCTATCAAAGATAACCCTTGACAGGTTGTTGGACCTACCACTCGTTCTGATCCCATGATCTTTATTAGCTTGATAGTTTACACGTTACACCAGGGCTCTAACGTGTATCGTTGAACAAGTCTCGCAGTTTTAACTTGCCAGGGACTATTGTCCCGTCGATTGCCATGGTTGTTGCCTTGTTTCGGCTCCTCACGAGAGGTGGATGGCTTAGGGCCCTTTTTTGAGATGCCTCCAACTGCTTTGACAACTTTCGCTATCTTAGTGGAAGTCGGCTCCCTATCAAGAAACTAACTTTAAGAAATTATGTATGACAATCTCGCTACGCCGGTAGCCGAGCAGGCTGAGGCGTACGTCTACAGACTTCCTCATCTGTTGTTGTTGGTTCAAATCCTGCATGGGGCGCGTCGATGTATCTGGGCATCAGTGGTTGAGGCAATTATACTGACAAGAACTATACTTCCGAAGCCACTGGGACGTTTCACAGTAATTCCATGCCAAAATTATGGCTAACATCCAACATTTGTCAGGTTAAAATTTCCCAATAACCTCTTCCCTAATTTCCTTTCATCCTTCTCGCTGTGCTGTGTGCATCATAGGATTATCCCCTGATCTTAGACAATACCTTAAAAAACTAAAGCTTGGTGATATAAATCTAAAGTAGTAAAGAATTAATAGTTTGTTAACCACGTTATCTGTAAGGATATGTGTAATTTTCGTATCTCTTTGTTATGACTTTTTTTCTAATTTATCATTCTTGAATTAATTTGTACATCATCAGCATTTATGTGTCTTATTATACCATTGTCAGATAATAAATAATAATAGTTTTTTATAAACGCAAATTGTGCGCATCCTTCATCCCCTGTTCTACTTAAAAGGGATATAAATGTGGAATGAGCTTCTTATCTTTTTTATTACTTTTCGTAACTGAGTTTTCGTAGCATCGTAAAGAAATAGGTAATAATATCCTTTTTTTAATAAATGAATTTTTGTTATTAGGGTCTTTGTTAGACTGCAAATGATGTTTTGTTGAAAATTTAAAGCAGAGTCAGGATATGACAGCTCACGTAGGAATTTTCTAATATTTGAAAAATTCAAATTATTTCGAAGCTTCGAATTTTTGACTTAAATAAAATCTCCTTGAAATTACGATCAATTTTTTCCTTGAAACAAAATTTTAAACAATTTCGTAAAATTAAGTGGGATGCAGACAATGAGAAGGATATTATCTGGAAATCCTCTTAAGTTCCTCAATATAAAATTCCGCTAGCCTTTTCAATGAAATGAGAATATTATCCTTGAACAGTCAGTCGTCTGTAACCAAAAGTGGACAGAGAACGTATTGCAGGGATCCAACGCTTCAGTGAGCTTTTTATGACTTCTGATGTTAAATTATTAAAGTTGGTAATCTTGGACGAGCTAGACAAATCGATGGTCTGTAAAATGGGATATAATACAGAAGTTATCTGGAGAGGACCACTAAGTCGACATGACCCGATTTCAGTTCCCATCGAAAGATTAAAAGTTTCTAAGTACAACAAAGCAACAAAGAGTAGAAAACAGCTACGGAAAGTTCTCTTCTAGTTAATTTTTCATGGGTAAAAGGAAAAAATTTTTCTCAACAACTTCAACTTGTGCATTTGTGTTTGAAGGACCAAAGAGAGCGAGTCTGTTGCCTTTCTGCTCCTATTGTGGAGATATAAAGTGAAAATTTCTGGAAAACGTTTTGCAACATCTTAGACGAGCAAATTCAGAAATCCTCATCGCTACTCTTCTGGCATTATTATTGCTTCCTTTTGTAGTCTTCACCCTTTTAATGGGAATAGAGTGTACTTGAAGCAAACACGAAGTAATTTAAAACTTCATCGCACGAAATACCTCCAAGGATTATCTCTGGCTTTCATACCTCTTTCGTAATCTTCTTCGCCTCTGTTTTTGGAGTTTAATGGGTTAAGTGCGCTGATATAAACGGGTTAGTGGGTGGGGATTGATTCACGAAATGATCCCGAATGTTTTGTCTCGTTCAACATTCAAAGAGAGACACATTTATAGGAAGTGTCGTCATCCACAAAATCTGACAAAATTAATTCCTCTTTAGATCTTTAAATTAACAACGAAAATCAGCTTTTTGTGGTTGTTGGTAATATCTATGACGGCGACAATATTAATGCTATTTCAGTTTTATCTTTTATGTGAATTTAAATGGTGTTTTTATTGTAGTGAACAGAAGAAAGGAAGCTTTTATTTAGGACTATATAGTACAGTACAATACTTCTGCAGTGCACAGTCTCCCGTAATTTTCAACTGTGTGGTGACATCGATAAGAGTCCACCCGCAATTCATTTCTGTTTGAACACAGAAAACAGACAGAACAGGGAGGGTAATTTACACCATGACTTGTCCTTAAGATTCCTAGTGCGTCCAACCGGAAAATACACATCAAAGTTCCCAAAAATCCTTAAGACTTCCTCTAATCAGGTCCTGGGGACTAGGGGCCAGATTTATTATCATGGGCATATAATAGGCTCCCTCTATAAGCAAATTACCGTACGCATCGCTTAGTTTTATTTATTTGAAGGAGCGTAACGAAAACCCAAATTCTGTCGGCACATGTTTCCTCACCACATGAAACATCCACCCACTTCCAGTGCTTTTCGGTGGGACATGCAAATATACAAACCAAAGCCGAATCAGACTAAATGAAATGAACGGATAAATCCCTTTTAGGTTCGGGATAATGTTTCATTTGTGTGTGCGTGACCAATTTCTTCCCTATACGGGGTTGAATTTGTGGCGTAAGAATTTAATGGGTGGCTCTTCTTGAATTGCTCGGTTCGTATGGTCTCCTTCGTCTTATATCCACAGTTGGGGATGGGTAGAATTGCCGTAATTTGTGGTGGATCTCATCCAGAGAATATGTCTAGAGATTGTAGCGTGAGTCGCCTGTTAAAATTTTGATCAGGAATAAAAGGGTTGGTTACAGTTATATGTTGGCTCTGCGTTATGTGTGTGTATAAGTTGGGACCAGCAAAGACTATAAAAATTGTTAGTAAAGGACGATTTTAATGAATGAATAGCCACGACGTGATAGCTGCTTTCATTTCAGATTATTAGAATGTGAGAATCGTATTTTTTCATTATTAGGGTTAATATTAAGGTGCAGGGCGCTCGCATGAGGGTGGCTATTCAGTTCAATTTACATTTGAATAGATTTAAATGGTGTTTGGAACGTGAGAAAATGACTGGGTTTGCACTTTATGGTACGAATTTCATTGCAGTAAGAGTTTGTGGAGAAATGAAACACTTATCAATGTTTTATGAATTTATTTGTCTTACTAGATTCATTAAAATAGAAATCCATGGAAAAATTTGATAAAAGTGTTATGCGCATCCTTGTGAGTAGAGTGGGTTGGAAGAAAGAGGATGGACACACACAGGAAAATATTGGTTTAATTTTTAATAAAAATGGGATTACATATATGACGGAATCTTTTTTTATTAAATTTAAAATTTACCCAAATATTATTTAATCCACCGAAGAATTAAAACTTAATTTTTTTTTATATAATTACATTTTAGTCAAGTTTTAGAATGTTATCTATACTTTAGGAAAGTTTATATGTCACTTTATATGTTCTTAATAAATCCCTAGAAATATTAATAATGTATTCCTACCATTCCATTTCTTCACTTCCTGTAAAATTGGATCTTTTTGAAATGTTATTCCTCACTGAAATTAATTTAACGCTGCAGTAGTATTCTGATTTGAGTTATACAGTGTACCTTAGCAGAATGTCTACATGCCCAAGCAAATGGCTTGAATTGGAATCTAATTAAATATTGCCCAAAGCAAAAGGGTGAGCAAGATTCTTTTTAAAACTCGGAACAGCAGCGAGACCTGCAAAGCAAAAACTGAGTAGAGCGGAGAAAAACAAAAACAAAAAACAAGCATCGCACTGACAGGTTGATTCGCCTCGCAGCAATATAAACTCTGCAAATGTTAGGAGGCATTCGGCAATTAGGAGGACAGTCAAGAGAAGGGAACAACCGAATGTGGTCAAGTGGGAGTCGCTACAGTGGCACAGAAATTAAATTAAAATGAAAGATATTAAAGTAATTACGATATTGTAAACGCTTTATTTTTCAAATATTCCACTTATTATTAGGTATAACATTTATTTTTTTTGTAATTTTTTTTAATTGTTTTTCCTTGACAACTTCCTTTCAAATATATCTCTAATTTTTAATATATTAATATCAATGGATAACTTCACCACCGAATCCTTAAGGTTATTCCTGGTTTGCGCACTTATTTCTCAGGTCTTAACTTTCGGTTGGGAAGTATATGGTAAATTAGACTACCGTAACCATCAAAAATTATCCTTATGTTTCAATTCAGTTTTCCGATTTGTGTTCAACCTCAGCCGATATCACCACATTTCGCCGTACGCTCATTCGATTTATGGCTGTAGCCTTCAGGATCATCTAAATTCTCGACTGCTTTTGATGTTGGCAAAAATAATCAAAATCTGTTGCCCGAATTACCTGTACTCCACTCTACGTTTCGCTAGGTCAAGCAGAACTGTTAACATTATTATGCCAACCTCTAACTTTCTCTGCACGAATCGTCTGTTCTTCGTCCATGTTGCAAAGCTTCGGAATTTCTTACCTGTCTCCTTAAAACATGCAGTCTGGTCTAGCTCGCTCAAATCTTTTAAATCTATGCTAATTAACTATTTCGCTTCAACTAATCCTGTAATTGATCCCTAGTTCATATTTTACTAAAATGTATTTTTTTGCTTTCTTCTCTATATATTCATTACTTGTTTTTCTTTCTTTTTAAGTATCTATCCCCTATTTTTCTTCTTCATTCATTGATCTGTACATCTTAAAAAGATTTCCATTTTAATTGTACATGATTGCATCCTTATTTAATAAATAAAAAAAAATATATAAAATGAAAAAAAAAAATTTTTCTGGCTGTTATTATATGTTCATACATCTTTAACAAATAGTTGATTTCTGCAGACATTTCCAAAATCTGTTCTATTTCACAAAATTTTCAACATTTTTTTCTTACAAAATATTCTCTGAATGTTTTTTTTTAAATGGCATAAAGCAAAATGTCAAAAAATTGATTATTTTCTGTTTTCTACAACGTTTTTTTTAAGAAAGTCAACTTCTCGAAGACTTAGTCGACGACTTATAAAAATAATTTTCATTACTTTTCGCCAAGAATTTGCAATAAAGTTGTTATAGTCGTGTCTCTAAATGTTGTGTTATGGAAGTAGTGCCTATTTTTTACATTAATTT
>QYTT01091286.1:11125-31034 GCA_006980735.1 Dasypogon diadema
GGAAATGCAATAACTTTAAAGAGTTATAAACAATTAACATTTTTATTTATAAGATGACTTTTGTACTTGCCTTGTTATCATATGTCACGCCGTGTTCATTAACATTATTATTACACTATCGAATTTTGCTACTTGAAAATTTCACGTATTATTCACCAATGCCACAAAAAAACTGAACGAATTTCACGCGCAATAGCCCACCATGATCGCGTTCTCTGACTCGCTTTAATTTCTTACGATTATAGGAGATATTTTTCACTCAAGCCCAGTGATTTCCATCTACGGAATGCATTCTGCAAGCAGTTCTCCAATATCAAACTTATAAGTAGTACGACTTACGTGGTAAGTAAGTAATATAAGTACATTATTGGTAAGTGGTTCCAAGTTTTCCTGCTGGGTTAGAATGTAGATCTCATGTTAGATTCGTACGAAAATCAACACTTTCATTTTGCATGCAGTACATATAAAATGTTCTAGATCAGGGCCGTCTAGCACATAAATCGAATTTTCCAAATCTTCCCTGGTTTAAAATCAAAAGCATTTAGGTAAGGTTTCGGGTTTTTAAAAGTTAAACACATTTTTACGGAATAAAGAAAACTATTTATTCTTTTTTATGATATGTAAATAATCAGAATGACCAAGAGTTTCAAAATAAAACTAAATTTTATAAATTATTTGGAAATTAAAAAACAAAAATCATGAAAATTCAAAAGCCTGGAATCTTACCTAAAAGATGCCCATTTAAACTTAATTTTAAATTTGTACCGCTTGCAGGAAATACTGCAACAATTTTCTCCATGAATAAAATTTAAGCCATTTAGAACTCCTTTATTCCTTACATTTCCTATATTTATACAAACAAAGGAATATGTGATTTTTACAAATCTTGAAAACTAGTCTAAAATAATGTCGCAGGGCTTACTAAATTTTAACTTTGATCTGAAGTGGACTTCCAACTGGTTGATAAGATTAATCGCTCGTAAATTTTTCGACATTATTGCAAACCGTGCTAAGGGGGTGAGATGATCCAAAGCTTCTTCATAAGAACTGATTTTATCAGCTTTAGTTGTGCTGCTTGAGCCATCATTATTGGAATTCCCTGCGAGATCGCTAATTTCATTTTCAGTAGATTTGTTCGGCGTTTGAGAACTAGATTTTTTACTTCGCTTAGCTTTTTTCACACATTCATGAAGATACCGCCTGATATGTTGTAATTTAAGAATTTTTTCTCTAGTTGGCTGAAAACATGCAATAATTTCCTTCAGATCTAATGACTTTTTTGGGATCCTTTTTTCAGATATATTCGTATTGGACGTGCGTTGTTCTAGGTCTGGAAATTTATTTCTACTTTTTATTGATCTCAGCCAGAAAAGACCAGTTGGAAAGTTAGGTGTATTTAAAACATTTGCAACACGTTTTGCAATCGCACAAATAAGCCCATCGTGAATCGGAATTCCATGGGTATTGCAACGGCTTACCCACTCACTTACTATGGCCTCTAGCATCGCTTCTTCCGACGTATTCCTTCTGGGCATGTTGATTTATTTTCTCCTGACTGCTGCGCTTAGGTATTATTTTTCCGTTGTAGTTTGTAAAACCAAGTATTCTTCCTCTTCTTTATTAACAGTTTTATTAAGCACCTTTTTTCGTGTTGCTGTATAGTGTATATCAAATTTGAAGATATAGCACTGCAAGTCACCTTATTAGGGGTTTTGAGTTTCTCTGAAATTGAGATAGTCATTAGATAAGAAGTAAAGGAAATGAAAAGTAAAATAAACTTACCGTGAAGCTATTTGTATGCCATTCAAATTCTAAATTATGTATAAAGGAAAGAGTGCCTCAACACTGAGGAAAATGTGCTGTTTGCTTAACTACTCACGAGAGACACCACTGCTCTGGTGTTTGCCAGCTTAATGTCTCTAAAAAACTTGCATGAACAATAAAACAAATTATGCTGGCTGGCATGGATCAAGCAAACCTGTTTGTGATATTCTAAGGAGCAGCAGGATGTAAAATCCTCCTTTATATTCTCATAGCTACTGCCAAAATTTCACAGTTATTTAAATTGTCCGTCAAATGAATCCGTGAAGCCATGAACAGAATCCCCACATTCCCACGAGACGCTGACCTCCTGATACACGTCAGTTCGCGACTGCTGAACACCGAACTGACCGAACGCAATGAAAAAGAGTAGAGGGGAATATAATTGAGAGAAGCTCAGCTCAGTTGTTGTTGAGTGTGAGCTTTCTACGTACTTAAAGCTTTTTCAGATTGGGGAAAGGAATCTAAATTAAATTCAGGAAGGCGTTAGCCTTCTTTGTAATTTTATTAGTTTTGTTGGCCGCGGAAAGTTTTTGAAGTTGTTTAAGTTCATCATGACGGGGTAAGTTACTTTTCTAATTGCGAATTCGAATTTTATTTTCAAGCCGAGAAGAATGGAGTGTATCTCGTTATTCATTCCATGGAAGAAATAGAAGGAATTGAATGCGTGGTCACGTGGTACAAGGAAATTACGAATAGAATAAATAAAAGAATAAAATTTAGACTTAAAAGTTTTTGTTTACAGTGGGTAAAAGAAGTTAAGGAACAGTTATATAGATATGCAATCTATAGCTAATTCAGCACTTCAGTTAATAATAAATAGAATAACATGGTATCCCAGTGAATGCTTTATGCGTATAGTGGTCATGTGCAAAAAATAGTAGACTTTTAATAGAAGCAACCAATTATTTTATGGAAACATTTGCAACAAATGCTGGAAGTGTCTTTAAGTTTCTTTAAGTTTCTTTCTTTGAAAAACTCAAATCATTTCAAAGAGTTCAAAGTTGGGTTAGACCAAACATTGTTATGTGAGGTGGTATGATTTCTGCGGCAAATAAAAACAACCAAAATTGAGTTTTCTTTAGTTCCAAGAGGAAATGGAATTGTTATTTAATAAATAGTTTTAACCCTAGTAATTCATAATATAACAAAAATATTAAGCTATAAAGAAAAAATAAGTCGAAGCCCACCCTAAATAAAACAGGGAGAATTGAAGGACAGATTGTATATAGGACACCTAAACAAAAAGTTTGGAAGCATTACGTTTGCAACAAAAATGGGCTTGAAAATGTCCCTTTTAATGAGAGAGATAAGCCCTTAGCAAACTTTTGCAAAAAAACAACTGATTCAATCAATATTAATCCATAAGTAACAAATGAACGAGCATCTGCTAAATATTACAGATACTTCACAATTTAAAGCTAAGCAAATGAAAGATTTTTGGCAGGTCAATCGCGAGCTGATTAATCAACTGCCTCTCTGCTCTTTGTTGTTATTTTTAGCACATGGAGCACGAGGAGCGGCCAGACGACATACCAATGTGAATAATAGGATCGGAGGTGGCTTTAGATTTCATTTTTGTAACATAATGATTCGTTCCTGATGAGATTTATGATCTAGTCTCTATTCTGTAGACGCAGAACAAGAAATAAAATGCTGCGAGGATTATCTATCGAATATTGTGTTATTAAGAAGAAATACATTTTCCTAATGAATTTACGTGAAAGGGTATAAATCCATACTATTATTATAAATGCGAAAGTAACTCTGTCTGTCTGTTACGCTTTCACGCCTAAACCGCTGAACCGATTTTGATGAAATTTGGTACAGAGATAGATTAGACCTCGGAGAAGGACATAGGCTACCTTTTGTCGCGAAGGGGGTGAAATAGGGGATGAAAGTTTGTATGGGAGTCCGTCATTATTGAAGATAAAACCATTAAACTTTGTATTTAGGCGCGTGATAAGAAATAAATAAACCGTTTTCAAGCGTTTTTGAAATTTCGACCTACATGGGGGTGAAATAGGGGATGAATGTTTGTATGGGAGTCCGTCATTACTGAAGATAAAACCATGAAACTTTGTATTTAGGCGCGTGATAAGAAATAAATAAACTTTCTGTTCAAGCGTTTTTGAAATTTCGACCCACATTTCACCCCCATGTGGGTCGAAAGTTTGTATGGAAGTCCAAGCAAATCCATCTATGCTTACTATATTTATCGGAGAGATGTACATGATAAGGAAATGCACCCGAGACATGTGTGGAAAAACGGAATACGGACTCGCCATGCGCCATACACAATGGCTCGGCGGCAGCGGCACGTCGCAGCGTAGTGTGGGAAGCATCATTAAGTGTGGTTATCCGAACGGGCAGATACGTGAGGGCAGACGAGAGTGTCGCACGTATGCGAATATTAAAATTTTGCGCTGTAACGATTTTGATTTGTTTACAGGATTTTTTGCTTTCGGTAATGTTCTTCGGTAAAATACAGTAGCTTTGTTTAATATAAAGTTCTTCCGGTTTTTTGGTAAGTATTTTGCTTATTTTTATTATTTCGACGAGAGCTCGAAGAATGGAGAGCTCGAAGGATGGAAAAACAAAAAACGTAGTTTGTAAAAATGTGTTAGGGGATAACATCACTGTGACGGTCCCAAAAAGCGCCCTCTTTTACAATTTTTTTTTATAACTTAGTGAACTATTTAAGGACTGGGGTAAAGATATGTTATCAGGGATATTTTGAAGTATATTTGTGCAAATTTTTACTAAAAAAAATAATTTAAATTGAGACGAATATATATAAGAAAGTATTGATCCGTAAAAAATTCCTCTCCCAACGGTCGATACCTCCAGTATGGTTCAACTGAAAACAGAAAATGATATATTTTCTTAATCTACACAAATATAGTTAACGTTAAGCGTAGCCGCTTTTTAATTACTTTTTCACAAAATGGCGGCATGTTAAAGAAGAACTTCAATTTTTCAAAAAAAATTTCTTCATTTAAGCGGCCGTAAAAAATAGTAGTTTTCAAAACAAAAAAACGCTACGCTTAACGCTAGCCACTACGATTACGAAAATTTTGGATAGAAAATTTTTACGATCGGATTATTAGTGTTAGAGTTTTCGTTAACACGAGTTCGGAAAAGGTCGTTTCGATAAAAACGCGATTGAAAGTTTAAGTAGGTACGTGTTTTGTTTTTAAAATGCCAGAGAGAACTAAATGCCGAATATACTTTTTATTGTTATGAACACTAAAGTTTTAACGTCAGAAGATCCTAGCAGACTTTATGTTATATATGAGTTAACAAAAAGGGAGGCGAGGGGAATTACTCCGAACAAAGCAGGTACGATCAGCCGGGAACAGCCGCATTACCTGCATTTACAAAAAAGGCTATAACTTCGTCATTTTTACGAATTTTGACACATAAATTTCTGGACATATTCTTGAAAGTATGTACTTTAATAAAATGCAAAACACCAAAAATCGGGTTTTTGACCTCCCTCACAGTGGTGTTCCCCCTTAAAATAAACTATTTACAGTAAATCACAGCAGTTTGCAGCTAGTTTGTATTTGTATTATTTCCAACATTAGTAGTCTAAAAGTAAAAAAGGCTGGCCAAAGTAACTATTCCACGCGGACGAAGACGCCGGCAAAAGCTAGTTATAATATAAAAATAAATAAAAAAAACGTTTTAAGTTACATAATTTTATCTAAGGTACACTAAAAGGTAGGAGATTTATTTATATATTTCTTGTACGAAAAAAAATAAAACGATGGAGTGCTTATCACAAATACTCATATTTAGTTATGGAAAGATGTTTAAAAGAATCCCCCATTGTTTCATTTTTGGTTATGCGGGTATTAAAGCTTACGAATTAGTGAATAAATTATTTTCCACTTTTTGGGGCTCTTTAGAGCACCACAAACCTCCTCAATAAATAAGGATGTCCCACCAAAATGAACCATTGCAGGCGGGTTATCAAAACATATGACTTGATGACTGTTAGGTTTAAAATTTGACTGAAAGAAGTCAGAATGCAGAGTCACAAAAGAAAGAGCGTTTGGAAAACTTAAGAGAATATTCCCAAAAATATTTACATTGTCACAACATGGAACACAGTCTGTTCAACAAGAAAGGAACAGCATTTTTTTTATTTACATAGGAGATATTTATTTCTAATTTTTTTTCACATTCAAATATATTGAAAGTACTACGACGCAACCAATTAATAAATAGTGTAGTCCCTGCCACTATCGAGAACGGCCTGGTGTCTTCTGGGCATGCTTTCGACGAGTTTTTCCGCATATTCAATCGACAGTGAACGCCATATCTTCCGAATCACCCGTGCTAGCTACCTGAGATTGTACACTGGCCTTCTAGCGAGTTGGATCTGCATTATGCCCCACACATTCTCAATTGGATTGGCATCTGGCGATTGGGATGGCCTTTCCAACGTTGTTATCTTATTTTCTGCTTTCCAGATACTGCACAGCCGGCTCCTATGTTTGGGATCGTTATCCTCTTGTAAGATCTAATCATCATAGTTGGGTCCAAACATCTTCCTCACTAATTTTAGGAGAGCACGCTGAGCAATTTTGACCATCTTCTTACTGTCCAAATTCTCGGTAAAGAGCTCCAAGCAACCAAAACCATGTTCCGAAAAGCATCCCCAAACATTGATTTTTATTGGATGCTTGACAGTGCGCTGGATGAAACGGGTCTTCATGCGAGTCCACGCCCAAAATGTCGATTCATCACTGAACACAATGTTCGACCATTCGTGATTCAAATTCTCGATAGCCCAGACCCTTCGTTTTTCCCTATGAGCTTCGAAAAGAAAAGGTTTTCGTATCGAGGCACGGTATTCTACGTTAGCCTCGCGTAAATGCTCTTTGATTGTATTGATGTTGACGTCAGTTGAGCCTTCGCCTCGCGCAGTCTTAAAGCGGGGGTGCGCTCAAACAACTAAAGTATTACTCTATGCTCCTTCTTCGTAGTTGCTCTCTTCACCCCCGTCTAGGAAGGTCGTTGAGAGTTTTCGACTCCAAATAGCGGTTCACAACGAACTTCTGATAATTTTTAATTACCTTTGCAGTAGTGGCATACGATAACCTCGATCCTTTTGCATGCGTACACAAAAAGACTGCTTCATACCGTTTCGCGTATTTTGAACTCATTTTGAATAAGTTGCGCGCACTGTGACCTTTCAAGTGACACTGAAATGAATTAGTATTGGCGTCGTAGCCCTTCCATGGTACAATCACTCAGAGAAAGTGACAGATAAATATCTTTTATCTTCTTTGAAAAAGGACGGTTCCTTTCTTGTTGAACAGACTGTATATCATTATATCACTACAGCATATACTTTTACAACCTGTTCATTGTTAAAACTACAATTGAACAACAAATTTCACCAGATTTGGATGATTGTGAAAATTACGATATTAATGGAATTGCACCGGTTTTATTAAAAAGATTTCGTTAGCAGAACAAATTTATTTAAACTCAAAATATACAATATTTCTTTACACAAGTATTTAAAAAAAATGTTCACTTTTCCGTACAAATATATAAATTAATTATCGAGCTCAAGCCTTTTTAGTTCGTTGTACTCCTGAAGAACTTTGGTTAAGTCAGTAATAGCTTTTATTCTTCTCTCTTCAACTTGCCTCTTTTCCTTTCATTGTCAATCTCTTTCCTTTTAAGAAGAAGTCTCCTTTTTAAATATTCTGCTTTCCAGTTCGCGTTTCGGCTTTAACATTCCTCTTGGCCGACCTTTTTCGAATCTCGCATATTTGACTTTGAGCTACTTTAAATTTTCCTCGAGTCTTCTTCTTCCTGTGGTAAAGAACTTCCTAAAGTTTTAGAATCAGGACTCAAGGTTTTTTTAGTTCCTAGTACTTCATCAAAAAGTTCAAAAAATATCCACTGGCACGAAGACATCCCACTTTGCATTTTTTTAACCTTACCTGTTTTTTGTATGTCTTATTCTTATTCCGACGAGACACACAAAAAAGTCGAAATAAGAACACCGTTTGATTTGAATAGAGTTTAATGAATTTTAATTATGTAGTAGCAATTCGCGCACGAACTGTACAAATTAAAAACGTGGAGTACGAACTGTACAAATTAAAAACGTGTCTGCTCCGAGCTGAGATAGCCACACGACTCTAACCTCCTTATTATTATGGTGACATTGGTTAATCCACCACGGAGAGGAGAGGTGAAATTCGGAAGACGGTGAAAGAGATACGGTCAATAATGGAACATGGAACTTCTTAATGGTTACAGCGGTTGAAACCACTGGTAACTTTAGAAAAGTGCCCGGAATAAACAACGAAAATATAACTCACCCCTTCTTAGGCCATTAAAAGACTCTTCCTTTAAGTAAAAAAATATATTTTAGTATTAAAGAAAACAATTTTCCTCTTAACAACTACTCAATGTTTTAGAATTAACGTATAGTAAGCTACGATACCTAAAGTAAGTCCTTAGTGCCTAACATCTTATCTCTAAAATGATTCTCCAACTGATTAATTAGGCCCATCGCCCTGACGTCTTCCCGGGCGAGTGCAAATTGCTCCATAGGACCAAGAATGTTGTACGCCTCCCTATAACTCAGTATTCCTTTTGTAAGAACCTCTTGTTTAATGCACACGTTGGAAAATGTAGGAGCCATTTGTTGGTTTTCATTCAAAAGTGCTATACTTCTCTCCGTAATGCCCGACTGGTGGCTATCTGAGGAATATTCCAGGGCTTCTGTTTTCACAGCAATCAACTCTTCGTTTGAAATTCCATCTGGGTCAGAGTAGTCAGGATCTTCCTTTTCTTCCTTTACGTGTTGAAGTGTTACATCTGCCTGCAAATATTTATCACATTTGGCCTCTTCCAGACAGTTTTTCATTCTAATTTTGGATATATCACGGCTTTCATCCTCCACTTCCTTCAAGTATTGCCTGGTTAATTCATAGGGAAAAGCCAAGGATGATCCGGGCATATTTTGGTCTGGGCAGGAATTTCGGAGATCTTGGATTATGTCTTCAATTTCCAATGATTCGAAGCGGCCCCCAATGGGTGCACATATTTTATGCAGTTCCTCATCAGACATCTTGAATTTTTGTCGCATACGATCCAGCCAATTATTGCTAGGTCGTACTTCTGCCATATTTAACTTGTTCGCAACCTTCTTTGCCGTGACAAGTATGGTCTCGTCATTTACTTTCCTTCCGCTGCGCTTGCTTCGGTACAACCACTCGCAGATAATTACGCCAACTGTAAGAAAGCGAGCGGACTGCCGCCTCTTGATTCTTGCTAAGTTTCCATTGTTTTCCCATTCTTCCAAGTATTCGTCTTTCCGCCGCAGAATATTCTTGATTTGCGTCATGCTGCAGCCGAATATCAGGGTAAGTTCCCGAGTACTGGGCGTTTTCTCATACTGCTTGATGACATTGATTCTCTCCTTCAGCGACAGCGATTTCCTCAATTTCAGCTTTTTCGAACCTCTTTTCGACTTCCTCTGAAAGGCAAGCGTGAATCTTTTAACAGAAGATGCGGAAAACGAGACACACAAAACTTACCACAGCACTCATGCTTCCTATTGTAAACAGACGCTCGGCCACACTAAACAACGAAAACAGCTTCGCTTCGAAAGTCCAAGTCTCGAGAATCGACCGTACAAACACTTCGTAGTAAGTCCGCTTGTAAAACACTGGCTCAACACAGCGCGGCAAGCAAACACAAACGAGCGTCAGAGCGTTGTATGCCTTCTTTGACGTAAACGTGAAGGCATAGAACCTACGTAACTCTAGCCGCTACCGTCGCCTTTCCGAAGCATCCAGTGCAGCCCAGCAAAACAGGCACCAGTTCCCCGGAAAAAGAAATTAATGAATAAATCGGAAGGACTTCTTTTTGAAAACAAAGAAACAAAAAAGGCCATCCCCGCATATACACACAAGTCGTGCAGTGACTGCTGATAGCCGGTTCTAAGGCTGTGTGCTGGGCTTCGACGCTTCGACCAAGGGAAGAGCAGTTGACGAGTTTTTTTCCAGCTTTCTTGCTGTGTGGAGTATTATTCTATTTCTTGTGACAGTGAAAAATGTGGTGCAAAAATATGCTTTGAAGAATATTTCTTAAGGTCTTCGCTGGGACGAGTGACGCTTACAAAACGAAATCATGAGCTTTGCTTGTTGACATTTGCATCTGGAAAAGCTTGGCTTGCCGGAACTTTCAGGGTGAATGATTTGCTGCTTTATCTGTAAAGTCGACGTCTAGCACTGAGCATGGCCAGCACACAGCGTCGAAATTGGCCTTGGTTAGTGCTTAATTTCGCTGTGATTTTGGATGGGAAATTATTAATTGATCTTGCCTACAAGCGTTTCACCTAGGCATAAATATTTTAATAAGCGGTTATTATTACCTTGGGGTGTTTCTCACTTTTATTTACTTATTCGGGCTAATTTTATTTTAAATGAACTTTAGTCCCTCATGAAATGAACTATATATCTATATAAAAATAAAAAAAACATTTTTTTAATCAAAAAATTTCAAAATTGCTGGTCGTCTCGTTATATCTTTACAAATCTAAGTTTGGAGATGCATGACGTGTTCCCGTTGGGCTCATGCATCCTGTGCTAGCGCGCCTAAGAAAACAAAGGAATTTCTTTGTGAACTAGTTTGTATGTTGTTTAGGCCACGCCATATAGACAAAATGGTTTGTGATTGACCTTTTATTTTATTTTTATTAACCTTGTATAATAATTTTTGAATACTTGTTTTTATTTCTTCCAAAGACTATGAAAAGTGTGGATTATGAACCACAGGTGATTATTAGAGATTATTATTGTTTTAGACTTTGCAACTAAAAATTTATGAATCGAAATAAAAATATTATGTTGCTTTTTGTCCGTACTTTTCCTATACATCTAATACAATTTTTGAAGCGATTTTCTTGTTGTGTGGTGTGTTTTGTGTTCGAACAATTTGAATCTAGTTTTATTTGCGAGTAAATTTCGCAAAATGGATTATATACATAAATGAAAAGGCCCATGTCGCCTAAGATAATAAACACGTCCATACAACTTAGAACGATTTCAAGCTCTCTTAATTTGGGTGTTTTAAAGATTCAGATCAGCGTTGCCACCCATATAAGATAAACATGTATTAAAGTGATTCGAAAATATGTACTATATGTATATCAATTAAAATTGTTGTAAATTCCGAATGAATATTTGCTGTATGAATCTGTGAAAAGGTTTGTTTTAAACTTTAATCTATAAAATGTGATTACGCAATGGTGACCTTCAGTAAGAGGTTGCTGATCTTCGGTATGAGGTGAATGGGTTGCGTCGCCTCTAGCAACTCTATAGCTGCGTTCTTTTGGCAGCAGAGTACAGAGTTACCATACATTTTTTTACGACGAAAGCATCATGACTACCCCTAGCCATAAGGGGCCAGATGCGCTAGGATTTATTTCCCGCTGCCTATTTGAAGATGGCATGGGTGCGGGTTTCCCAAGGAAACTATATATATTTCTAAAATCTTGTTGGTCTTAAAAACGTTATGTAGAACACGACGCTGGCAAAATATTATTAATCTAGTCAAGTATTGGATGAAGTTCAAATTATTTCTCTTGTTCATATTTAGAATAATATAAAATTCTACCAATGCAACAGATTGTTGCCAATAGTAACGGGCAACAAAATATCAAGTCAGAGAAAATTAACACAGTTCAGTCAATTTTCTGTGGCAAGTCTGTAAGAGCTTGAGGCCATAATACGCCCCCCCCATCTTCTGCACCCTTAGAACGGCTTCTTTTAAATATTTTTTTTAATATATCAATGAAATTTGTAAAGTACTGAGTCTTCGAATTGATCTATACTTTAACTAGCACTGGATTTTTCAATGATAATAATATTTTTGTTTCATTACCATTACTTTTTCAATGCTAATGAAATTTGATTTTAGTTACCATTGAATTCACTAATGTTAATGAAAAAGTACTGTCAGTGCCAAATATCCAAATCTGCCCAGTATTCATGTCACCGTGGGCCTATTCAAGTAAAAACTTTAAAACTTCAGTTTGGATTTCACATAAAAACTCTACATCTATACCTGTAAATAAAATTAAAGTGTCCATCAGCAATAGAAGCAATAAAAGGTCTATTCGCTACAATATAGGATACCTGCATATCAATAGCTGTTTTTACAACTTTTTCCTGTCTGCCAGCTTTTCCGGGATAAACTCAAAAACCAATCTGCACTTTGCATGACGGGTTCCGAAGAAATCGGCAAATTATATAAGGGACATAAGGTTGAAATTAGAATTTCCCGGTTGGCAGTGCGAGTAAGTCACAAACAAAACACACGGTTGTCGACGTGGTTGCGTTGGCTGGTGAAGTGTATAGGCTGAACGAAGTATGGAGGGTAACAAAAGCTCGCCTGAGCATACAAGGATCACTCGACTCCAAAAGCTCGTAGTTGTTTTACGTTTCGTACATCAGAAAATTTGTTGTATCGTTTATGCCTGTTGTTTACTTTGATTTCCTGCTGATCATAATACTGTCGTCCGCATTTGAACTGGGTTGTAAGCAATCTCTTTTACTACTACGCCAACCTTTTTCTTAAGGTCTGTTTCCACAAAAGTTTTGTTTCCATCACTTTTACGATTTCACCCTTTATTTACTTTTCAAAATATTTGTTTCCAAAACTTTCGTTTTACAAAACTCTTCTTTCATCTCTCTAATTTGATTCTAACAAAAAGCCTAAAAAATTGTACAATTTAAGTCCAACAAAATATGAGACAAAACTTTATAGTTTTTTTTTTTTTTGAATTTCTGGCTGTTAATCTCCGGATTTCTGTGTTCAACTCATGGCTTGTTTTTCCAATGTTTCTTTTGAGGTGATATCCCCTGATTTTGGTTATTTCTAGGGAAATTACAAAAAAATTAACAAGAACTAAGCAATTTGGAATTTATTACCCCTTTATGTTTCATTCGGTTTATACTGGCGTCCTTGCCTATAGCTACAAACTTACCAAATGGCCTTGGAAAGGCTAAAATTTTGAACTTTATTATCGACTGTCATCAGTTGGCGACATTTCAAAACAGAATAGCTTTTATCTCATTGCTTACAACTTAATTTTTGGCTCGCGTTAGTGGTCAGTTGACAGAGTTTAAATAAATTATTCAGTGTATTTCTTGTGTTTCATCGATATGAGCAGCAATAAATATATACCCATTCTCCCTACGCTTTCATTCCAAAACGAGATATTATAAGATGTAAGCTCTTTACGTGGTTCTTTCTTTCTTGCTTCTTGCTCCGCGGTGCGGAGGCTTTCAGATGGAACATACTTCTTACCTTAGGCTTAGAACCTTAGTGTTCCAACCACATGGAAGAATTCCTTGCTCAAATGCATCGCTTTCACATGATGGTTGTTATCATGAATGATTTTTGACGTGAAAAATTTAAACAAAACGAAAAAGGGATTGTAGCGCTCCGACTCGGTTTCCGAATTCTTAGGACAGGATAAAAGTTAAATTACTGAATCATGAGGATGTTAGGTTTTTATGAGTTCATTGCATATTGTGATACACACATGTTACTTTGTATCACACCCGATTTCCACAAGCCTCCAAAGTGGGGTGATAAAGGGGGTATTTTTTGTCATATGTCATTATGTCCTATGTGTAGTTCCATATGTCGGGACCCAGAATGGAGGCTTGAACTGCCGTCTGGAGACGAAGTTTCAGCAGTCGATCCAGGAGCTTGCCGGCGGAATCCAGCATGCACAGGGACCTGTACGAGGACGGAGAGTCCGCTGGCACCTTTCCCTTGCCAATTAGCCTTTCCAGCGGGCGGGAAAGACTGCCGCTTTCAGACATGCATTGTACATATTCAGCAAGAGCTCTGGATGGCTCCCAACCATAGACATATAAAACTCCTGGACCGCGCAATGCCCTGTCTCACATGGGCACACTTTTTTTGGTCTTCTTCTTATGAAATCGTTCTTAGACGAAACGAGAGGCAACTACTTTTAACTTTTTCATTTGCATGGCTTGCAATGCAGCTCACACCGATGAAGTGCCACTGGAATCATCCTTAGACGGAAAGAGACGAACTGAGAATAGTGATCCCATTTTGCTACCAAATAGCATTACGACGCGCGGTCCATTTCTTTCATCAGAAAATTTCAAGTAAATAAAGGCTACTTATTTCGAGTTTGCTTAAAAAGATAAAAACATGAGAAGAAGAGGATGATAATGAAGAGTAAACTCTTTACTCAATGGATTAGAAGCATTCCACAGTGGTACCACACTAATGACAAAAATCAAAAAAGTCATATCCGCATTTCCGATAATTTTAGATACAAGTAGGTAGTAGGCCAACCAGGCTTTCTATAAACGTAAACACGATGCACTTTTCATTATCATTTTAACTCTCAATCGAGATAAGTGACGACACAGGTAGTACTGCTTGTACGCGAAGTTCGTTGTTGTACCAAATATTTTTTGAAATTCACTGTGTGTGTGAAGTTGTTGTATGCAGAATACTTTTGTAAACTTTTGTTTGAGTCATATACTAATTTTCATACTTAGAGTGTTGTTGCAAAATTGTACTTTTTTTCGTTTTGATTTTCCTTAATTTGATTTTCAAATAAAGTTTCAAAAGAGCTCGGACACCGTAAATATTAATAACTGATGGGCTACTTAGTCGATTCCAATATGCTGTAGATTCAACTTTGTGCAACTTTATCAGCAATTTGATCTTTATGTTAGTATAGGCAGTGTGTAGCGTTTACCAAGCTGTATACAGAAAAGCCTTCTACTTAGATTTTTTTTTATTTTTCAGACCTATTTAACACGCGCGTATTTTAACGCATGTTTATTTTTGAAATCTAGATTTCGGCAAATGGATCTAATCGTAGAAAGCAGGTTATGAGCACAGTCATTAATAATATTAACGTTGATAATAAGGAAAATATAGATTTTGATAATTTGTCTTTTGGCGTCATGAACATCGTATGAGGGAAAATGCATTAGAAAAATATTCTCATTGGTGTACTATGCGGACAAAGTAAAGACGATTAGCCGAATTACTCCAGCCTGGTGAGTCTCTAGCTCAAGTATCAGCTGATACATCTTCTAATTCGAATGTCGCGGTAAAAACTATAGGAGCAGACCAAGTTTTGTTACTACTAGTAGAGGCGAAATTAACTAATCACCAATATTTATTTTATAAACGCAAAGCTTTCTGAAAATGTTCTTCAAATGAATGAATGCTATCAAAGTATTTTAAAAGAAACAAACGTTGTTATGCGGAGCCAAGTACTATTTTAGTAAGCGAATCTTGTGCAGAAGTCGAGTTGCAGAGTTTATTGAATCATACAGCATCACGTATATTAGAGTCATAAAAACCGGTACTAGACACTATTTTCAATGATTTGGTAACAAGAAAAAAAAACTTGTTTTAGTAGGAAAATGGGATTTCGATGGAAGCACAGGACATAGCAAATTTAAGCAATCATTTTCCGATGAACATACCGACGACAGTTCCCTCTTTGTTATTTCCTACGTACCTCTAAAACTTATGATAAGAAGTTACGTTCGACAAGACGAAGAAATTATTTGGGAAAATCCACAACTTTCTTCTACTAGATACTGTAGGCCTGTTAGTCTTCAGTTCACAAAAGAATCGAAGAGAGTTACTTTAATCAGAAAATTGACACTTTAGAACCTACACGTGTTTCAATAGTGGACAGGATATTTTCTGTAGTGTGTAATGTCGCACTTTCAGCTAAATGTTATATATGCAAAATAACTCTGGAGGACATGAACAACATTGACTAGTGCATAGAAAAACCCGTTAATGAAGAAATATACTTTTTTGGTTTATCTCATTTACATTCTTGGATTGGGTTTTTCGAGTATTTTCTACAAGTTTTCTAAAGATTAAGAATCAAGAAATGGAAGGTTAGATCAGAGGGCTGAAAAAATTTATTAGCGGATAACAAAAGTCGTATTCAAAACCAATTTAGAGAAAAATTAGGATTGAAAATGGATAAGCCAAAAGTTGGATGTAGCGGTACTTCAAATGACGGCAACACAGCACGGACATTTTTCGCAAATGCAAAAATATCTGCAGAAATTATTAGCACTTGTGAAGCCACTGGGATGTTGCACAGTAAAAATTTCATGCGAAAAATTGTGGCTCACTTTTTTTACGGTGAAGCCAAAGCTCAGGGGATACCCTGTGATACATAGCACAGCCTTGGCAGGAAGGAAGAAAGTGGGAATATTGGAGAGGAATAGTTAGGATGTCGAGCAAAGATGTCGCTGCACACTCTGCTTAAACAACTGCGACCTATAATCAACAAGAAAAACACTTGCAACATTTGTCAGGTTAAAATTTCCCAATCTCCCCTACCCTAATTTCCTTCCGCCTAAGCTGTGCTGTAAGCATCATAGGGTTGCCCCCTGAACTTAGGCAACGCCTTAAAAAATAACTGAAACAAGGCCCAAAGCTTCATTGGTTCACATGAACTCTTTTATACTATATTGTAACGGCTAAGTGTATTATTCAAAATATTACGTCTCTGCCAGAACACTGGACTTCATTTCATTTTCGGATTTTATTACCCTCTTTTCGTATAAATATGCAAATTTCCCTACAACAAAAAATCTGTAATTAAGATTAACTTTCTTTACAAAATTTGCAATCCTCATAAATTTCCCTTTCATTTAATATGCATGTATCTACCTATCTTTTTTCGTTTTTGGAATAACTCGTCTCGAAGCCGACCTTGATCTGCATTCCTTTCTATGAATAATATCAAAGAAAATCCCCAGGAAATAAAGAGGTAGAATTATGAATCAAATTTCACCCCACCAGAACGTGATAGCATTTAAGGGTTAAAGTAAGAAACGAGTTTTTATTTAATAGTACTAAAACGGTTAAAATAAATAATTACTCTATTTGATTGGGATAGAACCGTAGTAAAATGAGCTGACTCAATACGGATAAATGATTTAGAAAAAAAGTAACTTAAAAATTTTAGAATTAAACAAATCATATTATTTTATTAATGTTGATTGACTGATCTGAAAGATCGTCTCGAAAAGGTTTTATACTTTTAATTCGACAGAAATGAGAATACTTTAATGTTTATATCGCGAATATCTGATCTAAACCAATCTACATGCCTTAAAAAGTGCTGCTAGAGAACATATTTTAAACTTGGATTCCTTACAACATAATTTTTGTTATTAAAACTTTTGGAATGGGGGAGGGGTTACTTACTTGAGTTACTTAAATAATTTCAATTTAATTGGAACAAGAAGAACAAAGAACACGATAACCATACAATTTAGAATAATTTGTGGAAGATATACATTTGGCTTTAACTATAAATTTCAAAAAATAACTTTTTCTCATTTCTGAGTAATTGTCCTTGCTACAAGAGATAAGCAATAAATTATATCTTTTAAAGTGGGTAATAAACGGAATTTCCGCAAATGTAGTTTGGGTGTTAAGACAGATCAAGTTATGTTAAAACATTTCTACCCTAATCTTAGAAACGTTTGGTACTTGAGAAACAAAACTTTGAGAAGGCCTTGTATCTTAGCCCAGAATTAACTCGTTTACTAGACCACAGAAACGGGAAGCAGAAAAATATCTGGTTAAATCTGAGATTGCACACAAAATTTGTTACCAAAACGTCACGGCAACAATTGTGTGCGCAGCTGGCAGACAAGGTTCCTTCTTTCAGTCTTCCCTTTAAGGAAAGTCCTTACGACTTAATTTCTTTGGGATCTCGATTTCAGGGAATTCTCTTACCTGCTATGGCTGGTTTTTCTGCCTAAGGGAGAGACTGCTGTCTCCGTGCAACCATGAGGAAATGTGAGCGCGTTCAAGGATTTGTGTGTGTTTAATTGATCCCTTCAGTCCAGTATAGGATGCAATGTTTACAAGTGGATTACTACAGTGTGTGTTTGTGGTAATATCCGGGCTTTCGTTAAGGTTTGGGTTTTCCAAACGAACCAGATTTAGTGTATCCGAACGTCTTTTCAAGGAAGGAAGCATGCGTCCTGGGGTAAGATTTTAATTTTGTCGTTTTGAAATATTTTAAGGAATTTTTTTTACAGAAGAAAAATAAGCGGAGCTCCAAGAAACTGAACTTGCGGAAATCCTTATCATTAAAGGAGAGGATCAACGTTATCAAAGAATATGAGAAGACGCCTAGTACGCGAGAATTATCCCTGATATTCGACTGCAGTTTAACCCAAATTAAAAACATTCTGCGTCGCAAGGAGGAGTATCTAGAAGAATGGGAGAACAATGGTAACTTAGCGAGGATCAAAAGACGACAATCTGCCCGCTTTCTCACCGTTGGCGTGATTATCTGCGAATGGTTGTATCGAAACAAGCGCAGTGGAAAGGAGATAAGCGACGAATACCTACTCTCTACTGCAAAGAAGGTTGCGAATAAGCTCAACATGAGCGAGGTCCGACCTAGCAATAACTGGTTGGATCGAATGCGGCAAAAATTCAAAATGTCTGATGAAGAGCTGCGTGAAATCTGTGTGCCCAATTCTAACATAATCGAATCCTTAGCAATCGATGATATAATCCTGGATTTACGAAAATCTTGTCCGGATAGGAATATGCCGGCATCATCCTTGGCGTTTCCTTATGAGGTAACTAGACAATACCTGAAAGAGACTCCAGACGAAAGTCGTGATATTTCCAAGATCAGAATGAAAAATTGTCTAGAAGAAGCCAAGGGGGATAAATATTTACAGGCGGATGGTATTTGGGAAAATGGAAAAGGAGAACGTGAAGATTCTGAAAATTTAGAAAATTCGGATCCCAACATCATTTCAAATGACAATTTGGTCGCAGTAAAATCCGAAGTCATGGAATATTCCTCAGATAGCTACCAGTCAGGTGTAACAGAAAATAGTGTTGCACTTCTTAATGACAACCAACAACTAACTCCTGCGTGGTCCAATGTGTGTATTAAACAAGAGGTTCTTACGAAAGGAATTTTGAATTACAAGGAAGCATATAACATCCTCGGTCCAATGGAACATTTTGCTTTGGCACAGGGTGATATTAAGGCGATGGGTTTCATCAATGAACTAGAAAACCATTTTAGAAACAAAATGTTAGGCGGTAGGCCATAGTTTAAGATTATTAGTTGACACTTTAAGATAGGTGCTTCTAATTAATTATTACTAAAATGTAGAATTTAATAAATTTTTAATAAGCGATTTTGTTTTATTCTTCCTTCGTTAGTTATTTTTTTCTTCGTTTTTAGTTCAGAGGTTGTATAGTTACAAATCGTCCGAAAAATAAATAAAACTATAAATAAGGACACCTTATTTTTCATTAATTGGGCTAAACTATCAGTCTTATCGTCGTCTCCGTTCGGATGGGAAAATGTTGCGAATAATTAATTAATAGAATTAATGGCTAAAACGTCTTTCCTTATCCACACTTACATGCAAAATGTTACCTCAGTCAAAATTCATATTTGGGCCGTATTATGAGTGTCGATTGTCGACTGTCGATTGTCGACTGTCGATTGAAATCGACTCCTCAATAAAACCTAAATTAAAAAATGTGCAAAAGCTTTTGTTGTTGATTCCAATTAAGAAGAAAGAAATTCGCTTGGCAGGCAAATCAATTTATTAAATTTTATATAATTATTACAATTTTTTGCTATCGGTTGTGTTTTTATATTTAATCTAATTATCATTACTTAATCGGACATTTTATTTCAATAAAAGTAAGTAGCATGAAAGAAATGAAATTACGTTTCGAAGAGAATCTTTTATTTTTCAGTATTTCGTTCCAGCTCTAATTTGGATCAATTCGAGCAAATTTACGTTTAAAGCCCAGTATGCAGTTCGAGCGAAAATTTCGGTTCCTATACCAAACCTATGTAAAAAAATCCGACCGAAAAGTATCACCGAAATTTTCGGTTCCGATTTCGCAAAGTGGTATGCTGCTCACGCGAAAAATTTTCGTTAGCATTCTAGGTTGAAGATGGCGCTTTGATGTGCTGTGGAGACTTTTTCCTCAACGATTT